>CAJNDV010011958.1:28968-43940 GCA_905221635.1 Symbiodinium sp. CCMP2456
TAGGGTTAAGGGTTAAGGGTTTAGGGTTTAGGGTTAAGGGTTAAGGGTTAAGGGTTCAGGGTTTAGGGTTTAGGGTTTAGGGTTTAGGGTTTAGGGTTTAGGGGTTTAGGGTTTAGGGTTGAGGGTTTACCTTAAGAACCCAAAACCTACTTTTTTGTAGGGTCCCTATAAATCCCATATTACGGTTTATAATAAGAACCTACAAAAAAATGGGTTTTGGGTTCTTGAGGTAGAGCCTGAGAAAAAACAAAGGACCCTGAGGGCCCAACTCAGAATGTGGGCACATCTGGCAAGTAAACCGCTGGATCATGGAGGATCCTCTTGAAAAGCCTGCCCCCCGCGAAAAAAAATGGCTGAAACACACCCTTCAGCGGAAAAGCACGAAGTTTGGGATGGTTTGAGTCAGTCTCGACATGGGTTGAGGAGCGTAATTCCAACCTGCTGACAAGGTCAAGGTGATCTCGAAGCTCTCCCTAAACCCTAAACCCTAAACCCTAAACCCTAAACCCTCACATCTTGGAATTCCAGCCCCTCGCTCTGCTTCCTCCTCGTGGCCCCTTACTGTTCTCTCCCTCTCTCTCTCTCTCTCTTTCTGCTCCCTCGCTCGCTCTCTCGCTCCCTCTCTCTCTCTCTCTCGCTCTCGCTCTCTCTCACTCTCTGTCGTCCGTCTCTCTCTCTCTCTCTCGCGCTCTCTCGCTCTCTCTCTTTCTCTGGATCTCTCCCGTTGGTTTTGTGTCTCATGTTTTTTTTTTCTCTCTCTCTCTCTCTCTCTCTCTCTTTCTCTCTTCTTCCACAGGGCTTAGGGGATCGTCGAGGTCCCCCGGCCTATTGGTCCCCCACGTGTCATGGGGCTTTGAAGGGACTCTCTCTCTCTCTCTTTCTCTCTTCGTTTTTCCGGCCGAATATTGACCCCTGAACCGCCAAGCACCTAAACCAAAGATGCGAATCATCCGCCTCAGATCCCAAAGATTCTGAAGTCCAAGCCCACAGCCTTCTCCTGCACAATATACAACTCATCGCAGCTTTCAGCAGCAGCTGGGTATGAAGTGAAGCAGCTCGTGTTCAGAGTCATGGTGTATTCCTGACAATGGTGCGGCTTGGGGAGAACAGGGAAGCGGTAAACGCAGGAAGACGCTTGATGATACCATGGTGGTTGCAGGGCCCACTGTAATGGCAACGAAGACGAGCGTGACGAAGGAGGAACATGAATATGCAGCCACCACACGTGACATCCGACACGAAGGCGATAACGATCATTGGGGATGCTCATGGTGGTAATCATTGCCATGTTGATGTTGGTGATGGTGATGCTGAAGCGGCATTACTGCAGCTGTTGACATCGGCCATCTTTACACTGAAGACAGTAATCCGGAAAAACTGATACCTCAGCAGTCGACACCAGCACAGTGAGATTGAAGAACAACCTCAAGGGGGAATGGGCAAATCTCAGAACGAATCGTAGAACTGAAGCAGGCATTAGACTGCTGAGCTTGTGCCGCATGGCAGATTACAGCTGCCTCAACAAAAGTCGTCGGCCGATGTAGCAGAAACGAGACGTATCATAGACGGCGCTGGGAAACACAGGAAGACTAAATGTCTAACAGGTTACAAAAGCGCCTGACGATAACCAACTATGATGGAATTGAAGCATAGCAGGCATGCTTTCATCTGACATTCGTGCAAGTCAGTTGATGTCCGAGCGAGTAAACTGCCGCCGTGCTGCATGTGTAAATGTCGAGACTACGATGGAGCTCTCACGTATAGCGGCCGCAGATGTTCCCGACATCCAGGTGCAGTTGTAATCCTTCGACATGTGGGGGCCCTCACTTACAAGTCTCTTGGGCTGAATATCGGTGTGCATAATTAGAAATTAAAGCGATACTATCACCAACTATTGCGGCCCCCATCTTACCTTGGCTTCTTGCTCCGCGATCCTAGGCAGAAACAACGGGAAGGCTGAAAACACTTGCGGGAGGACGACGGAGGCGACGGGTGTCGCGCGAAGGAAAGTGCTTCTGCACAGAGGGGAAAACCGCACCAGCGCAAGGACAGGGGCACCATTTGCCAGGAGACAAGGGCAACATCACATCCTCTGATATCGTAACAAGCACCATAACGATGACATTACTTCTGACAAATACCTCTGTAGAGCACACTACCCCCCTATCCTAGTCAGCTAACTGCCCAGCAGCACGCACAGCATGGCAGGATGGGGGAGACTCGAGATCAAGAACCCAAGCCCACAGGCGCCGCGCCCCGGCCGGGGACACCTTCGGGCGGGGGAGGAGGGCGGGGCAGCACTGCTGTATCACATATGGTAAACAGTATCCTGTATTGATGAAGACCCCTTCCCGAGAACCAACACGGATATCCAAACACGACGAAACTACAAAAGCTAAAATGACTTACACCTCATTTCGGAAACCGTAAAGGGCCCGACAAACTGCCTAATGCAAATGTTCCACGAGCCGAATCTGAAAAATCGCGGTCCTTGAACGCAGGTCGATAATCGCACCTGACTCAAATGCCCCCGTCCCGTAATTCAGTGGTGGACTATGCGCAACTTACTACGGCACTACTTAAAACGGAATCCTCAATGACAGCAGCAATGCTGCTTGCTCTGTTTATCAATTGTTGTCAAGAACCGTGTGTGACCTCAATGCTTCCAAATAGGATGTAAAGCGATCTAGTAACTTGATTTTGTTGCTGATGAGGGTAGGATACCGAAACCATGCAAGAAGTCGGAACTTTCGGATTGCATAGCATTGCACCACTTACTAGTGTAGACATGCCCCAACCTTGCGCTACCGACCTCAGCCGCCGAACTCATGATGTCGTGTTGAAAGAAACGCGCACGAAAAGGCTTCTTGTTGAGGGCGGGAAGGTAGCTCAGGGGGCATTCAGCACAACGGGCGTCGAGGTTTGAACCTGCATTGCAGAAAGCTATGGGTGAATGCATTCGGGTCGGGTGCGTCACTCATGTCAGCTTTGTTATTGTACGGGTGCTCCGTATGGTGCGGCCAGGTCGACTATAGTAGATCAAAAAAATATACTTTTAAGCTGAAGTCATCCGCAACGCGTATTGCTCCAGACCCTCCCGGTCTTGCAAATGCGCGGCGCCCGCAATGCCCTTTACCTGACTTCTACGAAAACACTTGTGCAGGCTCCAGTCTGAACGAGAAGCGAGCATGAGCCGTCGTCGTTGGTCTTGCAGCTGGAGTTCTGCGCACAGCAGTATGGGAGATGGCTCAGCGGTGCGAAGCTGTCCTCACAACGATGCAGGCAACAGCAAGCTGCACTGAGACGAAAGGCAGTGCCGTCAAAACATGCAGACCGGCCTTGCAACCTGTATCATTTGGGTTGCATCCGGCAGTTGGCTCTTGCAGTGTCAGCCGCACCGTGTTCTGCGCATCATTAAACTTGAGGTATCCTGCGCAGGCAATACTGCAGGACAGTGACCCAATTTTTGGTCACGAGAACCCGTGGCCGTGGCCTAAGTTGCCGATAAGCTGGTAGACCAGTATGTACACGACAATGAAGAACATCAGCGTGTAGTGTAGCAAGCCTCGGAGTCATCTAAGCTAACATTCACCACACTGTCGTACAACTGGCGCATGCCGGATTGAGTCTTCGAGGGCCCAAGTGCGAGGCCAAGCCGGGCATCACGGATGACAATGTACTTGGTCGTACCTTTGAGTACATCATGTAGCGTGAGCATGCGAGCTTGGGCTGTGGCAGGGCTTTGTGGCAGCCAAGAAGCTGTATGCAAAAAGATTATGAAGGTCCACGCCGCAACAGGTATCTGGAATGCGACAGCATCGACACCATCTGCACGACGCCATGAACGTCAACTACCGGACCAGTCAGATCTACCGCTTGCATGCGAGCATCGCCAAACAGGACAGGAGTCCTCTCGGTGTACTGCTTGCTTTGTTCGTGCATGCGCAGGGTTCCTGATACAAACTTGATGCCTACTATAAAGGACCTCCACTCATGGAAACCCATCAAACTTCAGCCAAGGACGATGGAAGTCTTTGCTCGCCCTGAGCATGAAGATCGAAGGCGTGGTCTGGCATTGAAGAACTTCTGGGCTATAGAGCACACGTCCCGCTGTAGCAAATTTCTGCCAAACATGTGTAGTTGAGTGATACGGCTGCGAAGATACAAAGACCTGAAGCTCGTGAGGTGTCAACATGTAGCGGCCGAGACCAGACCCCAAACCGTACATGCTAAAGGGGTAACTATTTTCTTCCGAATAGGAGTCATGGCTCTGAGATGTGGGGCCGTAGGGGTGCCTGCTATGGTTTCTGCTTGATGATTCTGTTCGCTGTCTAGGGGCATTCAGCATCAATCCGACTAGGTAGCCTTGCAGCTAATGGGAAGATTATTGCTCTTGTTGTCGTTGTCGTCGCATTACTGACGCTTGATCTTCTTGGGGCCATTGCACCACATAGCGGACGAACAAAGTGGCACCCGAAGCATAGCTCAGCACTCCCCAAACCATCCCAAACCATAAAGCTTAAACTCTAAACCCCTAAGCCCCTTTTTGCATCAGGACTTGTGCCCCTAAGCCCTAAACCCTTTTTTGCAGCAGGCTTCTCTCGCCCGGAACAAACCCTGAACCCCAAAAGCCCTAAACCGTAAAAACCCTAAACCAATGTACAGCTCCTGAAGCTGCTAAGACTGCAGCCAAAGATGCAGATTGCCGTGCTTCAGAAACCTTTAGGGTTTAGGGTTTTAGGATTTAGGGTTTGGGATTTAGGGTTTAGGTACAGTACAAATGCCCACAAGCATTGATTGACATTTCTTTTTGTTCGATCTTCTGATCGTCTGTTGATGCATCGCTTGTTGCGAATTTCTACTCTTAAGTAGAAACTGCTTAGCGTTGAGACTCCTTTAAGACTCTTAAGAACACGTAGCATGACCTCTGCCTTAACATGTTCGTGACAATATATGTCGCAACAAGTAGTTGGAATGGTGTCTTCAACGCAATTACAAGGGAAAGTCTGCCCAATCGGGGGTTCGCGGCAGTCGTCTGCAGGACGCATATCTGCGTATTTCAGCTGGGAGAAAGCCATGCTCGCTGCAGTTCAACTACAAAGATAATTTGACCCCAGGGCTTGCGGTGTTAGCTATGGAGCCCCAGCCATCTTTTCATCTCTCTTTTACTCCTTCTTGATCTCCTTGCTCATCTTCTTAACGATCTTCTTCATGTACTCGATGACAGCATAGAGAACGGCATTGCAGAACTCTCCTTCTGTCACCTTCTCGCCACCGTCACTTTCCTCCATCTGCATGGCCACGATATGATCTTGGAATGTTTTGATGAACTTCTTCTCACTGCCCCATCTTGCTTGGTCTTTTAGAATACTGTGCAGGTACATTCTCTCCATCTTGGACAAGTGCTTGTACGGGAAGTCGGAACAACATCCAGTCTCAACATTCACCGTCTTGTAGAGATCTTTGGCTTGCTTGAGAACTTCGTATTCAGCTTTGGAAAGAAAGAGCCACTTGAAGAAGGCAAGGATGTACTTGATAGGCGGGCAGCGGGCACATGCGGACCCAAAAGCAGCAAGACCTGGTCGGCGTGGGGGACTTTTTATTCTCGTCATCACTGCTGGAACTTGAGCTGTTCTCTGGGTGAACGCGTGGTCCGCCTGGTGCGATCAGCATCGTGAAGTTGGTGGGTAAGGAACGGCCGGGAGCTCCAAGGGCAAGTTATCGCCAGCTGAAGTCTTGTGCCAAAGAAGTCAAAGCAATCTCAAGTCGTTTATTCTTGTTTGCAAGGAAGAGAAAAATCCTCTAAGCTGACAGAGCTCAGCAGAAACAAGCCCTGCTCAAAAATCTGCTGGCCGCTGCTGGCATTCGCATGCACAGTAGTAGTATTGTCATGGTTCGCACAGTATCTTGCATGATTGATCCGGTAACCCTTTGAAATATTATCAACACCGAAGACTGCTACTGGTACGCAGCGAAGACGGACCAGCCCGTCCCTGCTTCTTCCTACGGGGCACCAGATGGTTGACACAAGATCTGGTTCAAACCATAAACGCTAAACTAGATGCAAGTCCCAAAGAAAACTGATCGGCCTGAGCGTACCAAAGTGGGCTGCAAGTCGGCATTACAACCTCTGCGGGTGCTGTCCTGACCGTCTACGGGGCCTAGCGATTAAATGGAACGACCTTGAAGTTTGGGTCAACCACCCTGTAACTATCGAGGCTCTTGAGAGTCTTTCGACAGACTTAAGAACTAGGGTTCAGGGCTTAGGGGTGAGGGATAATTCTTCTACTGAGCCGTGCAAACCATGAAATGACCGCTGTGCGATGAGGCCATGGTCTGCGAACACTGGTGCTGAAGACATCTCCTGGCCCTTCTTTTGGCAGCAAGGCAGTGCGGTAAGGTAAGAGAAGTGAGACCTGCCCAGTGAGACCTGCCCTAAGCCCCTAAACCCTGGTCCTGCTAAGCCGAAACACAAAAGCATTCGCCCATGCTGCCAAGCTAGCGTCGTCAGAGACAGCCGGGAACAGTGAGGAAGGTTTATTATTTTGAGCTTTGGGGGGACCTTGATCCTGTTGCCAATGACGTCGACAGGACGCATATGTGCATACATATTCGGTGAAAAGGAATGCGAACGAAAGCCACAATATGCCTGACACCAAACCCTGATCAAGCGCAGACCGCCTATCCTGACACAAGCCCTGCACCCCAATCCCTAAAGCCTTCTAAAACTCCTGTCCGGTAAACCCTAAACCCTAAATCCTACATCCTAAACCCCAAATCCTAAACAATGAACCCATCCCAGCCCGAGCGCCGTGTCATCATCTCGCCTGCTGGCGATTGGGGTTAATCTAGGGGCCTGAATAATTACCTATGTTGTTCTGGAGGTTCCTTATTATAACTATAGTATCATATACCCCCAAATCCTATTCTAAATACTCAGGCCCTTACATTCAGCTTGGCTGGCACGTCCCATTTCACAGTTTAGGGCCTGGGGTATGCGATCTGAGCAGGGGTTCAACTGATGCGACTACAAAGAAGGCTTGACTGACTTTTCATGAATCTGTGGTTTACTTTTAGCTGGTTTCGATTGGTTTGGATTCCAACGTGCCCATGCCTAGCCGCAACCCATGCCGAGTTGCTTTAGCATTAGTTTTCAATCAGTCCAAATTTCATTTCAAGTACGTTGAACCAGTTCTTGCTCTGTGTTAACCTTGTTTCACCTGATTGGAATAGTTGCTCCCTCCGCGGTTATTTGGCTTCATGGTGCAAGTCGTGCCTAGGTTCTTAGCAATCCTCATTTCAATTTGGCTTCCCTCTTGCCAACTCCCACTAAACCTACGCTGCTGGCAGTCGATGTCTATTTGGCTTTTCTTCTACACCCTTTTTTGCAGCAGGACTTGTGCAACCGACCCTTTTTTTGAACCCAGACTCTGCCAATCAGCTGTGCAACCGACCCTAAACCCTAAACCCTGAACCCTAAACCCTAAGTCCTAAACCCTAAACCCTAAATCGCAAACAGGCTCATGTTAAGGCTTGAAACGATCTTCGCGGACTTTGAGGATGTCGACTCTTGGAGCTTGGGGTTTAGGGCTTAGGGCTTAGGGTTTAAGGTTTAGGGTTTAGGGCTTAGGGTTTAGGGTTTTGGGTTTCGGGTTTAGGGCTTTGGTTTAGGGCTTAGGGCTTAGGGTTTAAGGTGTAGGGTTTAGGGCTTAGGGTTTAGGGTTTAGGGTTTTGGGTTTCGGGTTTAGGGCTTTGGTTTAGGGTTTAGGGTTTAGGGTTTAGGGTTTAGGGTTTAGGGCTTAGGGTTTAGGGTTTTGGGTTTTGGGCTTTGGGTTTAGGGCCGAGGGTTTAGGGTTTTTTTGCCTCCTATTTAGCAAGGACGAGCCCGCATTGCAGGGTAATATGCTGTCTGTGACTATGCAGTTTAGGGTTAGGGTTTTGGGTTGCGCAGTCAGATCAAGTGATACACTTCCGAGAGTGTCCCCATTTCCACAACTTTGAAGCTTTTGAGTCTCTTGGCAAAAACAAATGCCGGGCTTGAGTTCAAAAACTTACACCGTTTCATGGAACTTCAATATTTATATGTTGTTCGCTGCTTTCATGTTACTCCATTAGCTTCAGTTGATGTTGCGTTCTTTCCCACATTGCGTTTTCTATAGCTATGCACATCATGCCGGCTATGCTCCCACACTCGCTCTTGCCAAGTAATTCGTGTCATTTCCAACTTAGTTCCACACCAATGTCCTGCTAACTTCGGTTCTTTAGAATTCCAGCTAGTGGGTCTTGGCGTTGAAACCTTGAAATATAAGCGCTAAACCCGCCGACTCGAATCGTGCTACACGGATGCTCTGCTGATGGAAGCTCTAGGGCTGGGCTCCCTTCTTCCAGGACCAGGGCATGTCGAAATCGGTTTGAGGTTAGGGTTTGAAGGCTTAGAGTTGAGGGCCAATTTAGGGATAGGCCGGATAGGCTAGCAGAAGGCAATATTGTATTTAGATACTTAATATCTTTGCATACATACTGCACCCCAATTTCAAGTGCATCACCTGCAAGTTATAACATGTCATATCCTTTTCGACGGCCACTGATGCCACTGATGTCAAGCCTCTACGAATCATGCCAAGCCCTAGTCAGGGGTGAAGGTTGTGGGTAGATGCATCTTCAAACTCCCTGTTGCCAAAAAACCCTGGTCCCAGATGATATAAGGTTGTACTATAGTGTAACCCCAACCCTTGTTCCAATTCTTAGATTAAAACCGATAAAGACAATAAAACTGAGCATTCTCTAAATCCCAATGAAGCCCTGCAACACCCCATTCCAATTAAGGCCCCGATACGAAACCAAATAAATGCCTTACAACACCCTATTGAAAAAACACACTATTCTACGTAGTAAACCCCTACAGCAACACCATGTAGAACCTGTATACAACCCTATAAACCCCGATTCTAACATAATCCCTCATGCTCCTATTCTAATCGGTCCTGAAGCGTTGCCAGATTGTGCGCGCAGGCCAGCGTTTGAGGATGATCCTCGCCCAACATCACCCGGCCTCGTCTGGATCACCGCTGAAAATACGCAAGGTTTGGGGCTTCGGGTCAGCGTCTACTTTAACTGGGAAAAGCCTTGTTTCATGGGGTCTTCATGGAAGCCCATTTAGAAATTGCGGGGCATGGCTGACTAAACCCTATTTCTATATGGGGCTTGTCATAGGGTCTTCACATAAACCCTTACAGAAACTGTGGGCTATGGTTGGTTCAAATGCAGGTTGACTGCCCTCAGAAACGGAACTACCACAGTACATGCAACCCAGTAGGCAACTTACGTAGTCATATGAATCCTTAACAGCTGGAATCTGGTTTGGGGGTTATATACTATACCTACAACTGGTTCCCTCTCTGGCCTTAAACTAGGTTGGCCTTGCAACTTAAAAACTGTGTGGAATGGGCTAAAGTACTGTAGGAACATCTTTTCCCAGCAAAGGAAGATTTCTTGGATCCCAGTGGCCCACGTAGTGAACAAACACCTTTGGGACTCCGATTTAAAGAAGCCTTGACCCGTAATCCTGACTCTTAATACCCTCAAGTACTGAAACCCCACATCCCAACACCCTCAAACCCTAAAAGCCTACAGCCCTAGACCCTAAAACTGTTTAAAGCCTAACACGACAGCCCAAAACCCCCAAACAAGAAAACCCTACGCCTTAAGAATCACACCACCTTGGACCTTTCAGAACCCTAAACCCTCAAACCAGAGAGCCCTATGCCCTAAACCCGAAAGCAGTCAAACCGTACAACCTTGAATCCTCTACAACGTTATAAGCCCTACAAGCCGAGAACCCGAAAACCGTGCACCTCGGACCCCTCCTAAACCCTAGAGCCATACTTGGGCATCCAGCACCGCTCCAGGCTCGTCTTGTACAGCGCCTCAGCCTCTGCGGCATCGAAACATCAAACTTTGCAAACCCAAACAGGGACCCAAGAAAGTACCTACTGTAAACACTTTAGGGTTTCGGGGTTTGGGGGTTTACGCTCTCACAACTCGGAAGAGCCAGGCGAGGTTCCGCCGGTTTGAGTCGGCGTGATACCGGCACATGAACCTCTGACCATGACTATACCTATAGTCTCCATTGTAGTTCCTTTTTTGGGTTTAACCAAATATATATTAAGGATTTTATAAGGTATCCCCAATAGGGAACTACAAAGGAGACTGTAGGTACAGGCAGAGTGCAGACCTCATAGGAAAGCCATGCTACAAACGAGCCATGAACAAGACAAAGCAAGCGCCTTAGTCAGCGATCAGAGGCTCTACAAGGTAGCGACAGGTGTTCACCGTCGATCTCTGTCGAATCAGGCCCCATCTAAACAGATCAATCATAACGTGCCAAAAGTACATAGGGCGCAAGATGGACACAGTCTAACAACACAATAGTATACATCAAGGGGCAGGTCGGTACCTACTATAGGTTCCCAAGTACAAAAAGTCTAAGGAATCCCTATTGAACAAAGGGCATCAACAAAACAAACACAACTATCAGACAAAGTGGGGATTTCCCAAAGTCAGACAGTACTAGCTAAAGCTGTGTCACAGGCGTTTCTACCTACGACTCGTCCCAGCCAAATTAGGCCATAGCACACAGTGCTTGTTTCGTTCCTGACCAACGTGCCCTAAGCACCGACATAGTAGAACGTAAGGTTTCTGTTTTAGGATTTACTATTATGGTTTGGGTACATATCCCTTACGGAGGTACTTAGCACGCTTTGGGAAGTTATGAACCCGAATCGTTTAGGGTTTTACTTGCCTCCTGCAATGCTGAACGATGCGCTAGGCCGAGTTTGAGATACTCCATATCATGGTAAGTTTAGGGTTTAGTCTTGAGGGCGCGCGGCTTAAGAGTCTCCGAGCCTCCCGCTGTAGGGATTCTCTAGGCGTTAGAGTTTCGGGATTCCAGGGTGGGTCTCTACGTACTCTCTACTCCCAAGGGCCCCATCAAGTTGGAAATTGAGTTTATCAAATCCTAAATACATACTAGACACAAGCTGGCAGTGGATACTCTTAACGCCGCGAAAGACTGGAAGTCCGAAACATGTCCATGTTGCAAAGACTTAATGCTCTACAAGCATGACACCTGAAAGCAGGGGCGTTGGGTAGGTGAGAGTGCAGTCTTTCCAGGTCAGACCAGAAATTTGTAAAGATCATGTTGCCGGAAGCAGTGGAATGTACACCACTACCAGAAGCTACAGGGGGACTCCTTATCACTATCCTGGTCGCTGTTCGGGATCCGTTCCAGTTTGGGATGATGCTGCACCAACTTAGCATAATATCGGGGTCTTAATAATTGGAATTTGGAATAGGGTTTTGGGGCCATTATACTATAATTATGATAAGGAAGCCCCAAAATAATATAGGCAATTATTAAGGCCCCTATGTTAGTTTGATGACGTCATGGACACCCAAGGACTGCAGCCAACCAGCGACACTCTGGACAAACAGCTGTTCGAGACGAGGGATCCAAATCCTCTAAACCGAAGGCATTCAAGCCTCATCATGACTCGAAAAAGAAGGACATCCATCCCAACCTAGAACTTTACGACTCTGGGAACCTTCGGGTGCCTCCTCAGTGTTGCCCTGCTCCTGGAGCAGTGACGCCAAATTGTTGAAGCATGCCAGCGTGCCCTGGTGGTCCGGGCCCAATGTCTCCTGACCTCGTTTGGGCAACTCGTTTCTCTGTGGACTCTGGTGTGAGTGGGACAAGCTGCCCACGAGGAGAGTTCTGCTAGTAGCAAGAAAACGCGGGAGAGCATGCAGCCACAACATGTATGCCACAACGATGCGACAACGATGCGATGCCGGTGGCAGCTGCACTCCTCGTCGTGGCAGCAGAAGCAAACCACGACCATCGTCCGTGGCTGCGAGAAAATTTATAACCGAAGACTCGAACCCAGAGACTCCAATACCCCTAAATTAAGGAATATACCTTAAATTATAGTAGGATCCCCCAAAAAAGATTTGAGGTATACTCCTTAATTAAGGGGTATTGGAGTCTCTGGGAAACTCATCTCGGACTGCGCTTTTTTCTGCAGGCGTGCGAACCTCCAACAGCTGTGGCGCTCTGGTCACAGCCACTGGGCGATTGAGAGGATGGCTTGCATGTGAACACGGAGTGGTAATCTCTGTTTGAGGTTCAGGGTCAAGCTGCTGTATCCCATTAAGGTTTCTTGTAGGTTTTAGAGTTTTAATTTGGGGAAAAGCGTGCAGAGAATGATGGCTGCTGTTTTTCAGTCGAAACACTTCAAGCCCCCCCCGTCTAGATCTGTACGGGCTGTGAGCACCCGCACCTCAACTTTCTGGCCAGAACTGACAGGGATGAGCATACTGTAGGGGCCTTAATGATTAGACAAGGGCTTTGGGGCCCAGTATACTATAATTATATAAAATAAGGAACCCTCAAAATCGTATAAGTAATCTTTAAGGCTCCTACATTTATAAGAACCGCAGCTGCAGTCGAGCCGAGGTTAATAGGCAAGCCGAGGGTTTAAGCCGGAATGCTCACAGCTCCTGAATCGTACACCTACTTCAAGGATCATGGGACTTACTTACTGGGGTTATAGTTATACACTATACTGATAACTATACTGATAAGTACATGTAACGCCCAGGGTTTAGGGTTTAGGCCCAATTACTGAAAGGTACGCATAAACTTGTAACCTTCCACACTGCGTCCCATGATCCTCCAAGCACCATCCCCAAGCCAGGCAGCCAGCTTTATTCCAGACATCAGGCATTGCGCATGCAGTGCCGCTTCGGGCAGCATTTACAATATGGGGTGGGCTCGTTCAGGTTGGGATCAGCAGCTGCCCTATATGTCCCCAGGGAGCCCAATACCCCCTTAATTAAGGAATATACCTTAAACCGTAACACTAAGGCCCGAATAGGTTAGGGTATATTCCTTAATTAAGGAATATGCGGCTCCCTGGGTCTCTGCGCTCCGGAGTGTGTCTGGTGAGCAGCATGCCTGCGGAGATGTTTGGCAGATCGTCTCTGGTAGCTGGAGATCAGATGAAGACTCGCCTCTCACTTACCTGTCTAGTTAGTTGTCTACGAGGACAGAAAGTTCACCTTCCGGGATATCTCGGGATTACAGAAGCCCAAAAAGTTACAGTATGGTACGCGGCAAATTCAAGGATAGTCTACCACCAAGCTTAACTTTGTTTGGAGAAGTCTGGGTCATTAGAACATGAAAACTGCACAGCTCTCAACAATACAGCATCTCTCTCCAACTTGATGTCCTGTCGGAATTGCTCCGACGACTGCTGGAAAAGTGTCATGTGCAATCTGTGCACTCCGGGTCACCGTAGTGCAAATCCGGAAAGCTTCCTACATGCCAAACTCACTGAAGAAGTCGTCCGGATCAGCCTGTTAGCTGCTTCGAACCAAAAATGAGCATTTTGTAGAATATTCATGCTTTGGGTCTAGAACACACTAAACACGAAAACCTAAACCCTAAAATACCCTGAACCCCAAACCCTAAACCCGAAAATACCATAAAACCTAACATACCCCAAACCCTAAAATACCTTAAACCCTAAAATACCCTAAACCCTAAAATACCCTAAACCCTCAATAGAATACCCTAAAGCGCTCTGCAGGAGGCCCAGTAGCCAGGGGTTTCTTTGCTGCCTTTGCCTTGCCAGGCGATGCCTCGGGTGACACATTCGAGTTGTAGCCGGAGCCAAGCGATGCCGCCGAGACAGCCTTTTTTAGGGTGTAGGGGTTGCGGGTTGAGGTTTTAGGGGGTAAGGGCTTAGGCATTTGGGGCTTAAGACTTTAAGGATTGAGGGTGTGAGGGTTTGGGGGTTCAGGGCTTTAGGGCTTAGGGCCAAAGGGGGCTTTTGAGGTTTTGGGCTTTTTGGGTTGAGGGTTTAAGGGCTTCAGGTTTAGGGCCGTTGATAGGGGTCGGGGATTTGGGTTAAGGTTGCAGGTTTCGTGGCTTTCGGCTTTAACGCTTTAGGCCTTTTGCGGGCTGTCGGTCTTGTTGGACGTCGACACGTTGCTCTGGGGCTCGTCTCCTGTCAGCTTCATCCCCATTTCACGGGCCATTCGATCCATGTCCGCCTTTGTCACCTCCTTTGGTGGTTCCTCCTCTTCGCCCCAATCGTCGTCAAAGCTCATCCCCCCTTTGGTGGAACTCTTGGCGGACGCTGCGGGCTTCTCGAAGCACTTGATGCAGCTGTAGTACTCGCAACCTGCCAAGACTGAACACCTAAACACTAAACCCCAAACCCCTAAACACTAAACCCAAAACCCCTAGACCCTAAACACTAAACCCAAAACCCTACACCCTAAAACCTAGAGGGTGGGACGCTCTCGGGCCCCCATATTTACAGCATTTTCGCATGTTTTTGGGACGAAAATCGCTTTTGAAACAGAAGGGTGGTATAAGACTTGTAAATGCACTGCACTCAGTTCCAGATGAATTCTTATGTCAATGGTTTCCGTCATCCATATACCAGACCTTTTTCCTTGGAAGCATGTTTGCCGTAACCGTCGAACTCGAAGTATCAACTATGTTGATAACAACGAAAAATGATAACCAATGTACTCGTGCCACGAAGGTTAGAAATATCACCGCACTGAGTCCAGAAGATGCGGTGTCAGCATACCGCCATATATGATAGCTTACAGCCATGTCTTTGCATGTGGTGTACCGTATTTCATTCAACTATATAAGTGAAAATAACATTGTTTATGAAACTGGCCCGTCGACATGTATGTAAGTCTTATGCAAATCAATGCCACAGTCTGGGCCAACCATCTTTGTAGCTTTTGTTAACATTACTGTTGTGGACCAGCATGGCATCTTAACTTCCAAACTGAATATGGGGTTGCATGCCTATCAACTAAAGTACATTACTATACGCATGTCTGCATGGCTTCTATGTAGCAGGCTGTGGCTTTTAATATGCATCCTA
>CAJNDV010011958.1:47749-65094 GCA_905221635.1 Symbiodinium sp. CCMP2456
AGGGTTTAGGGCTTTAGGGGTTTACGTAGGGTTTAGGGGGGCTGATTAAATAGAACAGACATTTCGGAGGATCATACTTTTCCATTATCCCTTTTTGCCCTTCTGAAAACCTCCAGGCCAGGATTTGGGTTCTGCCATGTCTAGGCTTAGCTGTGGCACCCGGGGCATGGGCCAAGGAGAACCTCGGGCAGGTGCGGCCAAGGCTCCAGGCACATGAGGGTGCCATAGGTCACGCTGGCCCACTGGGGTGCGTTGTTGTTGCAGTCCACACACGTCGTGTTCCCTGGCATGGCCCGTATTCGGGCCTCGATGTCCTTCGGCATCTGACTTCCAGCCGCCATGATCGGCACAGTAGAGAGTAAGGAGGTGAGGCTTCGGCTTCTGCTTATCAACACTTACTGCCCCAGTAGACTGACGACGTGTGATGCCAGGCGCGAGCCAGCACAGACACACCCTGCACCCTAGAATCCCTAGAACCGCCGTCTTCGAGTTACACAAGGGATCTGGAAGCTGCCTACTCCACACCAAGCTTGCGAGCCGAGTCTGACATCCTGTGGGAGTAGGGGCTCCAAGTCGAATGCCGCGGTTCGGGCTCGACTTCGTTTCAGAGATTGCCGCAAGACGCTCAAAGGATAAAGCTTCCAATTCACAGCCTCTTCAGACCAGACCATGTCTGTAGCTGGAATAATGAAGTTGTTGAAGTATTTTTCTCACATGTCTCGACCGCCTCGACCCATATATTGCTTCGAGTGTGGTTGTGCTCACTGCTGTGGCAGCAGCAGCAGCAGATGCTGCTTTGTGTACCGCTCCCACCACGACGATTACTGTTACCGTAGCAGAGTCTTTCTGATGCGATACGAGATTGTGCTCATTGCCTGCAGACAGGTCTAATTGTACGCATTGGGAATACTGAACGGTTGCTGCTGTTGACGCTCCTGATGCGATGTGTGTTGTTCCTGGCCGCTTCGCGGTGACATTACATCAGTTTTACCTTCCCTGAGTGTTAGTTAGTTGGCTTGGATGCCATGCCTCATTGTACCCCAACTGTTACATACGTATTAGAGCTCCCGTATTGATAACTATACAGATCGAAGAGTCCAGAGAGACAAGGCAAAGATATGAAAACCTTGTGTTTTGAAACGATGCCGCTGCATCGAAACCCAAAACGGATGCTAGGCCCATGGCACTTCCGTAAGGCTTCACGGAAGAGCCGCTCCGCTTCTTCCAAGCGCCCCTGCTCGTGCAGAAACTTTGCCAGGTTATTCCTGGACAGCTTGCGGGCGCGGAGTGTTTCTCTTGCTTGTGGTCTATGGACACGAAACAGAAACCAGTCTTCCAAACCATCCACGGCTCATGAAAGGCAGAAACTGTGGGTGATCCTCGCCTTTCTCCCGGCCTCAAAGGCGCATGAAGCTGAAGGTTTCCAGTGCTCTTCGAGCTCGGTGCTTCAGGAGGTTCAGGGTTTAGGGCTTAGGATTCAGGGGCCAGGCTGGCTAAGTGGTGGAGGTTATCAATCCAAGCTTCAACTAATGGGAGATTTGCAGTTTGGCTTTGTAAAGCAGCTTCAGCTTCACTTCAAAGTGTATGAAGACTGCGTTTGACCAGGCATCCACACACACCCTAAATGCCACACCCGAGCCCATTAGTCAACGGGGTCAGGGAGATTTGCTCTCCTGCCACCTTCCCTCATGACCCTCCTTGTTCAGACAGGACTTGGTGCCCACAGTCTGAACCCTGAACCTTACTCACTCCTGAAGCACTAACCCTGAATTGTAAACCCTGCTCGCTTATCTCCCTCGTTCCTTAACTTACCCCTAAATCCCGAAAACCTAGTAGAATCCCTATACATCCCTATGAACCTTGCGCCGTCATCCCTAAACCCTTTTCAGCACGGACTGAAACCCAAAACCCTAAACCCTGAACCTTGCGCCGTCATTCCTGGACCTACCTCCAGAAGAACAGGTGGCTCAGACCCAGGCACTTCTGAAGCGCCTTTCGATAAAGTGGCTCGGCCTCTGCAGCTTTGCCTCTCGACAGGATAAAATCAAAACCCCGGGTTTAGGGTTTAGGGTTTAAACCCTAAAACCCTAAACCCTAAACCAAAGGTGGCAGGGTCTAAGGCGGAGGGTTCGTTAGATGAGGGATATTGAACTGCACGAAACCCTATGGCGACAAGGAGCCCGTAGCTTCGAATCACATGCTGCGGCAACGAATCCTGATATAACCGGACCTATACACAACCCTAGTATTTTTGGAGACACCCGGACCAAAAAGCGATAACCCCTTGGGCTTAAACTGCTACTTCCATTGCAAGCTAGCTCCTCAGGGATACCCAAATGGAACCCTGCAGCATCGATTATCTTGGTGTCTCGGGCTCTGCCTTGAAGCCCAAGCGCCGATTCCCGAACCCCAAACCCCAAACCCCAAGCCTAAGTCCCAAAGCCAAAACCCCAAACCCTAAACGCGAAACCCCAAACCCCCCCAAACTCAAACCCTAGACCCAAGCCCTAAACCCTAAACCCTAAACCCTAAACCCTAAACCCTAAACCCTAAACCCTACCAAACCAACACCCCAGCGTAGCCTTGCTCCTGCAGAAGCCGCGCGAGGTCGTGAAAGAGACTCAACGTTTCCGCATGGTCTCCGCCGAGTTCTCCTTTGCCTTAAGAAGGGTTCAGGGTTTAGGGCCTTAATGCATGGGTCAGATTCACGAAAAATCAAGCATTCCTTGCATAGGGTTCCTTGGCCATTATGGATTATAGTATACCCCGAACCCTGTTCTAATTATTTAAGCCCCTACACCTACATACAGCTGTAGGGTTTCGGGTTCTTGGGTTCCGGGATGTTCAGCATGTACCTTTTCCGAGCATGGCATGTCCCACTGTTCCTGAGGCGGCCTTGTCGGGCTGCATAGGGTCATCCCGAAAAGTGTGGGAAAGAGGGCTTACAGCGTCAAGCTTGCAGGGGATGCTGCTAATTAGGGATTCAGGTTCAGAGTTCGCAAGGATCTTACAATGATCAGGATGCAGTACCTGACTGTGATATGACGGATGGTCACTTTGCCATGAAGGCCAGGATGAGGCTGAGCACCTGGCACTTTTGCAAGGCCTCCTGGTACAAGGCCTCCGCCTCAACCACACGGCTCTGCTCATGCACGACCTTCGCCAGGTTGTGGATCATGGTGACCAGCTGGGGCTGGTTCTCCGGGTACTTGTCTCGGCCTCAGAGCCCAGCCCAAGCATCATGTCTACAACATCTACATCGACGGTATCATCAGCAACGGCACAAGTCGGACCAGGCAACAGGCAGCATCAGCAAGGCCAGTGCGGTCATCAACAACATGACCGTCAGAATGACAATCATCATATTCTCTGCCTCTCCCGCTTCTTCACCATCACCCCCCATCATCACCAGCAGGCAATGGCCACCACTGCCACGGCCACCTCCGCGAGCATCCTCATCTTCGCCTCACCTTCGATCTTCATCGCCTGCTTCTCCTTCGCAATCACCATCATCATCATCATCATAGCACCCTCACAGTCATGTCCATTTTGGATACCATATGTTCCGACAGCCATCATGACAACAAGTGCAGTTTGCCTTTTTTGAAATCACCTAACTCCTAAGCGGTCCGAACTCCGGTGGTTAGCCACCGGGTACCCTACAACCCTGCCCTTCAATCAATTAACTGCAACACATGCGCACCCGAACCCCTGACAAAGCCCTAAACTCTCAAACCCCAGCAAGTCAAGCTTATAAGTACCTTAACTAAGCTTATGAGTGTAGTTACCCTAATCATAAGTCATAAGCCTAGATGCTGAGTCGCATGATCCGTAAAGTGCACCTGAGGCCCCTGCACTTCTCCAAGGCCTCCCGGAACCTAGGCTCTTCTGGAACTTGCGCTGCGACCATAAATTGTGAGAGTTTAGGGTTTAGGGCTTGCAGGTTTTAGGGTTTCGGTGAGGGCGCGGCAAATCAATACAAAGTCCGAAGAGGGCCCCCAAAAGAACACTACAAGATCAACGCTTTTCCGAAGACGCACTCTTTGAAGTATAAAGGGTTGCTCAACCAGCACCCAGCAACAGTGACTCTGCTTCGGCTGCATGGCCTCGTTTCAGGGGTTCTCTGATTCGTTTGCGATTAGGTGTATAGACTATAATGTTTAGGTTTCCTTTTGCGGGAACGGTCCAGCTTTGTGGGTTCAGGCATTCAGGTCAAGGCGGATAGGTTGTTGTCAGCGCAAGCCCGAGACACAAGCCTGAACAGTCAAAGGAGGGTATTGAAAGGAGGGAACATGGGGGGGACGAGTAAGACCAATTATTCAGCTTTCTCCATGTTGTAGCTTAACAGCCTCGCTGTTGAAGGAGGCCGGCCAAATTGTTGATGCTCTTCAAGACCTCCGGATGATCCTCGCCGAAAAGCTCTCGCCCTAGGTCCAGGAGGCCAGGACTTAGATCTGCGGCAGGTACACGGCAAAACGAAATACGATCAGGGCCTTAAAAAGAGTAGTGGGTTTGGGGGTTCCATGATGATTATAGTATACTGGGCCCACACATCCTATTCTAGTTCTTAAGGCCCCTACATTCGAGGGAGTGCACCAACATGTCGGAACAAAGCTGAATCTGTCGTTTGCTTGGATTGTCGACATAGCTAGCCATGTATGGCAGGTTCACCGACAAAAAACCGCAACGAAGGACTGCCCAGCATGGGTGCAACAAACGTATCCAGCACACCGAGAGCAACACCCCTTCACAAGGGAGGAATCTGAAATGTGCGACGAACTCCCGGTTCCAGCATTCGAATGAACTTGGATGATGACTTCGCTCAGTTTTGGGCATTCCTACCTCGCAACCGAGCTCGCGGCGCTTGCCAAGAGCCTCACGTAGTAAGGACTCAGCCTCCTCGTGCTGTTGCAGATCTTTCAGAAGCAGCAAACCCAGATTGTTCACACTGTCCAACGTTGCGGGATGACCGTCACCAAGTTTTGCCTGGCCTTGGTCAAGAAACTCTGAGAAAACCCGTCGAAGTCCATAGTTGTCGACTGTGCTTCTGTCAGAAATCGCCTCCACCCTGAGCTCGGGGCACTTCCCCAAAGCTTCGCGGAACAGCGATTCTGCCTCTTTAACTTTCCCCTGCTGCTCCACGATGCAAGCGAGGTTGTTGTAGCTGCTGAGCGTCTGGGGGTGAACTTCGCCCAACAGAGCCTTGCCTTGGCAGGGGTTCCTACCGCAACTCGAGTCTACAATCAACAGAAGGGCTGTGAAAACAGTAGCCTAACGTCGCCTCGAGAACCAGTATTGCTGTAAGCCCGCCGCACATCTTGTTGGCCTGACGAAACAAGGGCTCAGCTTCGCCCAGCTTTCCCTGCATGTACAACAGCACCGCCAAATTGTTGGTACTGGTCAAGACTTTCTGGTCCTCCTCGCCCAGGAGAGCCCTTCCTCGGTAATGTGGCTTCAAAATCCGAACAGGGCTTGCCGGGGTATGTTACATTCTACGTAAGCAAAAGGGGACCATCAGGGGGAACTGTTCTAAGTCTAACGTCTGGCTATTCCGACCCTTGTATTACTCAATGCGAAAAAGAAAGGTTTGGCAGTTCCCTTCAGACAACAAACTTAACCACCAACTCAAAAGCAAACCAACTCCTGTCTCGCAACTGTTCTCCAAGGCTTCTCGAAGAAGAGGTTCGGCCTCGGAAAACCTCCCCAAATCTTGGAGGAGTACAGATAAGTTGTTGACGATCAGCCATATCCCCTGATCGTCCTCGTCCAGCTGTGTCTTGCCTTGCTTCAATGCGTTCTTGGAGACGGTTTGTAAGTCATTGAAAGTTGCCCGATATCTTGACGCGGAGGTTGCTCAATACTTAACGGTTGTTGGGTTGGACATGTTTCATGCGCGAAGCCCAAGCTTGCACGGCTCCATGGAATTGCTGTCGACAGCACAAATGTTGACGGAACAAGCCGCTGCCAAAAACCCTCTAAAAGAGCAACAACACATGAGAATGAATCTGGCAAGTTGGAGCACATGCACATGCCAGGTAGGCCCAACCTGCTTGTGTCTTGGATGGGGTGTCACTTCCGAACAACATGCTCCCCTCGCAAAGCTGCTGCTGCTGCTGCTGCCGCTTTTGCCGTTCATGGCCAAGGTGCATGTCGCCAGGGCTTCACGGTACAAGGGCTCTGCCTCCTCAAGCAAACCCTCCTTTTGCAGAAGCACCGCCAAGTTGTTGATGCTTTCCAAGGTCTGTGGGTGCTCGTCACCCAATGTCTTCCGACCTTATCTGCGCATATCTGCGCCCTTTAAGGCTCTGGGACTTGCTTTCCAACACGGAACACTCGTTTCAGCGCTGTCTGCTTTCGGGTTGCGACCCTGCAAACATTCACGATACAAAGACTCTGCATCTTTGAGTCTGGCTCGACCTTGCAACCTCACCGCCAAGTCGAACATGCACTTGAGCGTTCGGACATCGTCGTTCCCCACGCTATCCCGCAAGTTGGACAAGCGCCGCTGCAGCAAATCCAGCAACCCGTCTGCATCAGCGGCGGCATGCTGCAACTCACCGGATGCATCCGCAATTCTGACGACCCACACGTCCCGGTTCGGATGTACGGCACGTCCCTTGTAGTCCTGGCCTCGGCTCACACGAGCGTTTTATTTCCGAAGAAAGAAAAGCTTGTCCTGGCTCAGTGCGCAACCAAGAGCAATGGCACGGTCTTGCTGCTCACGGGGATCCCAGATCTGCCTTTCTGTCATGTCGGGCCTGGTTCTGGACACAATGACGCACGTTCTATCACTGTCTCCATAAAATGTCACTTGGAGCATACTAGCACGAATCACACCGCGACACGTCTGTCGGTGGAAGATGTTGAATGCCATGGATTCTGGAACGATCAATGGAATGCAGAACTCTCCGCGATGTCCCGACGGATTGGCGGCACCCCATTCGTCGACAACCCTGCGCGACTCCGCGTCCGTCAAGTCATGGCCTGCTGGCGTCGGGGGCGAAGGGTTGTCGTGTTGAGGATTGCGGCTCAGATCATGTGTCCATCGACAACATTGGAGAATCGTAACAATCAAACAGCTAGATGCAGCAAAATCTGCAGTACAACTTGCGGATACTTGCAGACTGCTGTAGAATTGCTATGCCGGAATCTGCCCGCTTGGACCCGGGCGCAGTGGATTCTCGTTGCTGTAATTATTCAACAGCACCCGGGTCATTGAGTTCCACACCTCGGCAACACGTGTGGCGAACATCTCTAGTTACTACATTTCCAGATTCAGATCTGCCAATAACATAGCCGCAATCAGGAAGCCGCTTGAGAAAGGTTGCGCGTGTTAGGCCTGCCTACGCTATACTTCGTGCCAGCCCTCCCACCTAGCAAGGGTATCGGGTTGAGTTCGGGAGTTATTCCCGGTTACCCCCTGTCAACAGTTTGGGGGCCGGGCACGTTACGGCAGGCTTTGGGGATCTTCGGGGTTGAAGTGGAATTGAGGCTTTCGCCAACCCGGATAACGCGAACATGGAATCCTGCGGTCAAGCATTTCCTTACCCTGTCGCCTTACAAACAAAACCTTGCTCTAGCAGTAAGCATACTGTTGCAAGCTTGACACCGCTGTACCCACTAATTTACTGGCAACATTCGAACGCAACACCGAATTTTAAGCCTAACCCGCCATATCAAACAATGCCCAGTGGCGGCTGGCTCGTGCTGGGTGGTGTAAACACCCTTTCCGAAGTGCGCACGCGAATCCACCAAAGAAGCAAACAACTCCGCAGCAGATTGATCCACATTGCCCACATTCTGAAAACACAGCTTGTTTGTGTAATGGTATAGCACCGTGAATGGTTCATCGGGTTCTCCAAATGAACGCAAGTCGAAGGCAAATTGCCACACGAACATTGCGCCATCCACGGTGTCGTACTTGTATGTGAAAAGCTCTTCCACGACTGCCTCGGAGTAACCCCCTCCATCATAAAGCTCGCCATCCAAGTACTTGCCACCGAAGTAGTTGGACAGTTCGGCCCCTTCAAGGCGCAATGCTGCATCCTTCACAAGGCAAGCATGAAGCATGCCATGCTCGTACGATTAAGTAGCCACTCGGCCGAAGACGTCCTGCAGTTCCAGAACCTCGAACGCTTTCACCACTTTGTTTCGCACTCCGGGCTCGTTCCATGCTTCTGCCGAAAGTTCCTGTGCGCATGCACAGGTTTGGGCACGTAATGAGAACAACATGGCATGTTGCAAAACCCCACATCATTTACCAGTGGCACCATGCTAAAGCATCCAATGTCGTCCTCCACGGACGTTCCGGACAGGTATTGCTGCGAAGCGCTGCCCGCCCCCATTGGTCACGCACAAGTCGCACACACACACACACACATACCAGGCTTCGTTCTGTGGGATGCACTGCTCGATGATGAGGGTTCGCAATCTCAATACTGCATGTGTGTGTATGTGATTGTATGTGTCAGGAAAACTGTTGTTGCCATGCGAGCTGGCACGAGGTTCCCGGGGCAGGAGCGGAGGCAGGTGGCACGTACAATTACACGCCGTGTAGCAAGCATCACCCACTGCATTCGACAGTGGAAAGCGAGGAAGGTGGCCCAGCGTGGGTTGTCTGGGTACAACGGCTAGCTTTACGTCCCCCCCGGGCGTGTGAAGCCGCGACACCGCATGGTCCGCGGGCACGCGAAGTTGCACCAAGGCGTTTGACGTCACACCGCAAGCATAGCAGCAAATTGCTTTCCCAAGTTTTCACGCACGTCCTAGCACATTCCAGGCAAAAGTTTCAACTTAGGATTTCAAGTGCTGTGCGAAAGCACTCTTCGGAAATTATGTCCCGGAGACGTAAACCGTCTGCCAGTTCGGCAAGTATAAATTAAGCACCATGTGCACGAGCTTCACACATGCAACAATATGAATCAAATGGGTCACGAATGCGCATGATTCCAGCGTTGAGTGTGCAGTTTGGTACAAGCGGAACGTGTGAAAACATAACGACTGCAGCTCCGGACCCTTGCCCCCCAGCTAGGAATGTGGAAGTTCATCATTTATATCATCCGGGTCTGCAGTTTACAGCGACAGAAAGTTTACAGCTCGGGATTGTGGGTGTGCGTAGAACAACTATGACCAACAACATGGAATATCACAAGGTCGCCCATTGTCGCTTCGATGGTGATGACGGTCCTGATTGCAGACACGTCCTACGCCGTCAAGAACACGCTGACCAACCTACATCCGTAAACGGTCAACGAATTAGTGTATGCCGATGACACCTTACTGGTAGCGCTGGATTCGGATTTCGCTGCAACATATATGCGTCACATTGAACGATGCGGGTCTATCTTTCAACTGGCGGAAGGTAAAGGTGGTACCCGGCAAAACTACTGCGGAACTCACCCGCAGGCTGGGCTTGGCAACCGCTGACTTTCACACTTTGTGCCGGATGTGGAAACACGCAGTGCGGGACACAACTCAGACAGCACAGATCTTGTCAGGTTGCATCATTTCCAAGCCGATGTGCTCTCTACACCCCGCGTGGTTTGGAAAGGCCGACATTTGCAAACTGGATGCTTTCCAGGCTCGGTGTCTCCGTCGGAGTCTACGCACCCCGTTACAAACGAACATGTTCTTCGACAGGCGAACTGTTCTAAATTATCCTGCGTTCTGCAAAACGACATCTGCAACTTCTGGTGCGTATTGCGCAGCTCGCGTCAAAGGATGTCATGCGCAAGTGTGTGTTCCGAGATGGTTCCTTTCAACTACCACTGTATGCTTCTGCTCGACGACGCAGCACGACACACCTGGGCCACAGAAGTGTGCAGACTTGCCATCGATGTCGCGGACTAACATGTGGCAGCAGCCTTCAATCGTATGGCGTCGTTGCGTCCAAACATATTGTCTTCGCACGCGCAACGCAGTATTTTTTTTTCACCCTCGGACTTTTCGGGCGATTCACGCGCGGTCCCAGTGCACTTGCGAGCTACGCGCATTGCAACGTGGCTGCAGCGGCGCAGCGGGCCGGCAGGCAGCTGGGCACAGGCGGGCACGCGTCGTGCAGGACGTCCTGCAGATGCGGTGCCTGCCCGCCAGGCATGGGGGCATGGACTGGCGGCGTCCCGAGCAAAGTGGCAGCAAGCGTGTTTTGCACAGCCACACTCAGCAGGCCCCACCACCGCCTGTACCAGATGGGTGGCAGCTCCTCGGAGCGGGGCAGGAGCGCGCAAGGCTCGCGAGCGGACGAGCTGTGCGACGAGGCTGAGCGACTCGTCATTCCAACGTCCGCCGGTCTCGCACGCGAGCACGCACAGCCTTTGCGGTCCTCGCCGGAGGAGCTCGGAGTAGGCAGCGCGCTTGCGGCGTTCGGCGATGGCCAGGGCGGCACTGTCCCTGGTGGTTGAGGAGGGTTGCGGGCGGCCATCACGGGCAAGCGGCGAGACCAACGCCACGTCGCAGCACAGCGCTTCGCCGAGCTGTGTGGCACCATATGCGACGAAGTCGAAGCGCCGGCGATCATCCGGATCCGAAAGAGCGGGACACCCGCAGCCATGCGCGGCGGTGGGTTGACGGAGCCGCGCTGAAAGTTGCCGAGCGCCGCAAACGCGCTACTTACCCAGAGCTCGAGAGAGGCGGGCCGCAAAAGCTCGTCGTCCGCTGGAACGAGCAGGCGCGCCGCTTCAGGCTGAGAGGCGACCGGGCTCCTCCTGCCCTCCGTGCAACCGCTTCTGGCGCGTGGGCGAGTAGCCACGCTCTGGAAACCCCACCAGCGGCACAGCCAACCCTGCCTGGCCGTATAGGGCACAGGGCGGCAGGAGCGCGCCGGGCTCGGAGCCGCACGAGTCGGGTAACGTGACGAGTGCGACGCAGCGCTCGAACGGCCTCCAGCTTCTTTTTCTCCTCCAGCTCCGCAGGCGAGGACGCACACACGCCGCGGCCCCGGTCGCAGCAGCTCGGTGTAGGCAACGCGCTTGCGCCTTTTTGCGACAACGATGGTGGCTCCATCGCGAGTGGTAGCAGAAGGCTGGGGCCGCCCCTCGCGTGTCAACGGCGACACGAGCGTGACCTCGCAATGCAATTCCTTGCCGAGCGCATTAGCACCGCACACGACAAAATCAAGGCGGCGGCGATCGGATGGGTGCCGGGTCCACGTCAGGGGCGGGAAAGCGGTCCACTTCGAGGGCACGCGGCGTGGTGGGCGTCGACAAAAGCACCGCAACCTTGCCCGTGTGTGCCACATCTGTGTGGAGCGACATGCAAACCCAACCGCAACCGGCGCCGCAAGGCTATGAGCATGCGGCCGGGCGGAAGAGCAGAGCCAGCCTCACTCGGGGTGGCACTGAGCCGCACGGTTGCGTGTGGCCCGGACTGCAAACGCAGCATGGCCTGGGCAGATGTTGCAATGAACGCAACAGCTCGGTCCCGCGAGCAGCACGAATCCTGCAAGAACCGTGAAGCCCTCAGTAAGTATAGTTAAGAGCGTGAAATTTTAGGTTTTGAAACTCTAAGCTCAGAGGCACGGCCAGAATCGGCCAGTGTATATACAATGTTTCTTCCCCACGCCTTTTTTCGTCCGCCGAAAAGAGTGGTCCGTAGTCGCTAGTCTTCCAAACCAAAGAATTTACTTATACCTACTCCCCGGCTCGCGGGCCGGTCATCGTCGAAGCGGCAATGTTCAACAGTCCGACACCAGCTCGAACGCAAGAGCGTCTGCCGAGGCGCGGGTCGTCGCTGGCCATGCCTGGCCGGCCGCTGAGAGAGCTGTCGCACGCTGAACAGCGACGGACAGATGAGTCCACCAACGTCGAGCTCAAGCCGTGGCGGCCGCGGCATTGCGCAGAGCGGGAGGGGCGCGCAATGTGCTGCGCCCCATTCAGTGGACCGGCACAGGCCGAAGTGACATAAACCGCTGTCGAGCAGCGTGCCCATCAATGAAGGGATGACTGCCACATCGAGCAAGCCCCCACTCCCACACCACATGCCGTGGCAATCTAGAGAAATACCTATCTGTACAAACAATTAAGGCAAAAAAAATTGGGGCAGGTATTTGGAAACTGCCAATGAGTTAAGCTGCGCCACCTCAGCATCAGACGAAGTCGGAAGCCAAGCTACTCCAGAGCCGGTCGGGCAAAACGCTGCTTCCAACGAGCAGGGGACCGATAATCACAGCTAGGAAATGCTAGGAACGCCTCCGCCGGCGACAGGAAAAATATACCCGCAGTACGGAGACCACACCGAACTAGATGCGCCCAAAAGGAGGGAATACCGAGAGCATATCGAAAAATGCGAACAACAAGACTGTGGTGGGCACCAGGCGGGTCAGCTGAACAAACACGGCCAAACAGGCTTGCTTGAGTTTTGTGGACTTCCACCAAAAAGAAAGGCCCAACCGAGTTCAACTATGACTCATGACTGCTGCACTTGGGGCACCTGCAGGCCAACCCAGTAAACGGCGACACTATCGGCGACCCCATTGCCGCACCTGTTTATCAAGCCGGCGCACACATCCGTCAACCAGGAAGGCAGATCCATGTTGTATGGCAGGCAGCATATAAGCTTGGAAAAGGCTGTGGCGAAAACCGGTGTGCAGCCCGCGGTTTTCAGCCCAAGCTATAAATGGGTGGAACTTGCACACACACACACACACCCTTCTCAAGAAAACAACGATCTGTCTGTTTTCTACTTTATGGATGCGAGGAAAACAACACCCAAGTAGCGGTATTCGGATACCACCGGGACGACAAAGCCCCGAAGCGAGAAGAAGCAAGTGACACCGAAAATTAATCTCGGGGTCCCTCTAATTTCCCACCAGATCCCTCCGGCATGGCAATGGCGACAAAAATCATTCCCATGCACGAACATTTGTCCATAAGTTGCCCAAATGTTTCAGCCTGCAAAATACCCGTTTTCTCTCACGCGCCTTGTTTGCACCTGCATGGTTTCGGTTCCTGCGCACAGCTCAGACTGCCTACTTTACAATACCACAACGTCCCGAGGGGACGCGAAGCGGCAGGCGGCTCGGCCCCGCCGCATCAGCTAAGTCGAGCACGCAGCCAGCCTGGCCCATGCCTAGTCACCTGCACTCAGCGTGTTGAGGCTATAGGCACTGCTACCACAGAGCAAACTGGACAGCACTCCGCCTGTGCACGAAGAGGGCGAGTGTCACGGTCGAAGAAACGGCTCGTGGGCACTGCTCGACATCACGAGCATCCGCCAGCAGGTCTTCTCGCACCCCTCGCCTCGGCTCACTTCCCCGTGCCTCCCTTCGAGAGTCGGCCGTAGAGCATGCGGGTGAAGGAGGGGCTCCGGGGCCACCTCGCGCAGCTTGGTCAACTAAGCCGCCCGCGACATGGAGTGGTACTCACATAGGCGCTGCGACCGTCCAGCGGGACTAGGACCGCAACGCTGAGCTGGGCGTAGGGCGACCCGCATGTGAGCTGCGAGTGCATCCGTGCCGGCTCGCGCTCGTAGCGCAAACTGCTACAGGCGTGTGGGTTCGTCAAACACAATCGCCCACTACTTACTTGGCAAGCATGCGGGAAACGAGGCGGCGAAAGGCGTCACGTGTGGAATGCCCCGAACTCCACCATCGGGTTTGCACGCAGCCGAAGAGCGGGCCAAGGGCAATATTGCTTGGATTTCTGCCGGGACATGTTCTCGTGCCAACGAGCGGCAGCATCTGCGAGCAGTTCCATAGCTTCGGCATCCTGGAGTGGAAGCTTCAAAATCTTTGCTCGCATGCCCGACAAACACAAATTACAGATCTCCGGAGCCAACGTGCCGAGCACCACTGCCTTTTGCAGCGCATCCCTCACCTGACGACTTGTAAGCCGCCTGGCTGCTGCTCCAGTCGTGCGAAGCGGCCGTCGCCCAGTGCCTCGCCAGTTTGCTGGAGCTTGAAGCTTCCCTGACCCTGCCAGTGTCCGGGCAGCCCAACTCCCTCAAAGCTTCGGTGGGCTTGGCCTGCGTATTGATGCGACACCCTCCCCGTCGTCCATGGCCCGTGCGCCAGCCGCTGCTGACCGCCTGCTCAGAGCGCCGCGCAGCGCATGCCACGTGCTACCGCTGCGGTCCTGGCACGACAGCGTGCTCTGTTACTCCGGGTTTGATGCCCCTGACTAGTCCGCTTGCTGCGCACCCCGTGCCGACCTTTCCCAAAACCCCCGCGACCGTTTGCCGTTCAAGGGCGTGTTTTTGACGTCAAGCCCATGCGGGACGACTTTACCATAATACCCAGTGCGTTCTTTCGTGTTTTTCTGCTGTGCCGTTTGCGGCTCCCACTCCCGCTCGCGCCACGCAGGTGCAGCTGTCGGGGGCAGCTCGACCCGCTCGGTGACCACAGCTCCGCATGTGCCACCTCTGGGGCTGGGGTTCTGCCTACCCGCGCTTTGCCCCTCGAGCACGCCCTCCCGAAATTCTGCCGGGAGGCCGGCGCCAGGGTCGCCCGCAACGTCCGGCTCGCCGACATGAATGTCGATGTGCCGGCAGCTGTCACAGGTCGCCAAGATGTTATTTGTGCCATGTCGCTTTTGGTCACTAGCAGCTCACTAGCATGTGTCACGCGGCACATTTGTTGCTCGAAGTTTCGGAGGCACAGTGCAACGTGTCTTCGTCCTGGGTTGTGGCACCATTCACGGAAAACTCTTGGCCGGTGTCACTCATTTAAAAACTCTGGGCTGGTGTCAGCTATGCTATAAGTAGACTGTATCAATTCACCGTGGCCGCTGTATACAATGCCACACATGGGCCACACAGGAAACTTTATCGCAAAGCTTTTTGCACCATTAGCAGATATAACTGCTAACCTCTTTGGACAGCGATGGCCAATAGTCGGCCAAACCGCCGAAATGGATCGCGAATAAGCCTGTCGCTTCCAAGACCTCCTGCTTCGCACAGCTCGGTCGCTGGCATCAATGAGTGGAGTTTGGACGCAGCTTTTGCGTGCGCGTGTGCGCCATGCCATGCAATATCGCAGCGCTAACATGCTTTGGAGTTCATCTGCATTTATCGTCCGGACTGGGTTTCGCCCAATCTCTGGTGACAGTCGACGGGTTTGCTGTGGCTTGGAAGCTTGATTTTAGTGTGTTGGGTTATTATATCATTATCCCCGTGTGCGGTTGTTCCTTTTCTTCTCTTCTTGGAAAGCATGGTCTGTTGGGGCAGCAGCGACCGCGGACAGTCGTGAGTTTGCACTTTTCGAAGCAGAAACACGTTATTTTAATCATTTCAAGATTTAACCGCCGTGTGCCTAAACAGGCGAACTTTTTGGCACGCCGACGTATGCTTGCCCTGCATTCTGATTTTGGCAAAGCCCCGGCTATACACACGTATTTCACCCGGATAGACAGACCTTCTTGTGTGCTGTGTGCATCATATCCAATCTTTTGCGATCAGTGCACCTGCATACTTAGCTGTCATGTCCATTGCAGCACTATTGGATACCGTCGACTGCAACTCATCAATGCCCGAAATCCCGCAGAGTCTCGAAACGAACGAAGCGCTGGTGGCCGCAGAAGATGGACACAACGCCAAAGGGATGCAGAGAAAATCGAAAGCAGCACATGCGATCTTTAAAACAACCCTTCTCGGGTGGGGCATGGCGCGAAAGGGCATCCCCAGGTCTCGTCGAGAGATCTGAATGGCCGAGGGCTGAACGTGCAAGGTGTTCTTTGTCACCGTCTTGGTATCCTACGTGAGCAGCAATATATGGTTTCACAATAGCCCCCCAAAAGGAAGTGATTGTAACCCACAAATGTCAAAAATGTCTGGGCGGGACGCAGCCAATCGCTCGACCAGGTAGTGTAGGCTTTGTACGGCTGGTAGCGTGCAGCTATGATACTGCGAGTAGTTTGCCAGAGTGCAGGAAGTTACAATCAAAAACCAACTACGGATCGTACAACACCGTCGCGCGGCACGGTGCACCGTAGCCGCAGCCATTTGCAGCGCTTTCAAAAGCCCCAAACTCTGCGCCCGAAACCCTAGACCCTAAACCCTAAAGCCCCTACACCCTAAACTCCGAACTCTAGACGACTGAAGTCCACCTTTTTCGCCTTGGCAGCCAGCACGGTCTTCCCAGCAAGAGGACTCGGTCTATGCATCACAGAGATAGGAGACTCTTTCAGCTTCAAAGGGTTTGGGGTATAGACCATAAGCCCTAAAGCTTAGGGCTTTGGGGCTATGAGAGAGATCTCAAAGTTGCATCCTGCTGAACTCAGACAGGAATAGACCCAAAGCCAAGGTTTAGTGCCGAGCTTCGCAGAGCTACATGTATGAAGATGTCAGCGCAGAGGGATCGGCAGGATACTTGCGGCTTTCAGTTCTTTTATATTCCTTGATGAAGCGAGTTTTGGAGTCTCTGCGGATCCCCTGCGCTGAAGGCATGACCCACGCTTCTGCGCAGGACATCGCTTGCTTCATCGCGGCCAGTCCACGGTGCGATTTTGGCCCTATGACCTTCACGCCTGAACTTCAATTCTCAGCCCGTCCTGTCCCAAACCCCACATCCTCCTATTTTCCGAGGACTCGCCAGGATCGCGGCGTCAGGGCTCAAGCGTCACCTGAGGATGACGAAATCGCCAAACAGATGGCGATGGACCGGCCTGGCCACGTGGAACAAGGTCTCGAGGTTTGCTGCCCTTTAGAAGATTCGGAGCCTTAAACATTGGAAGAAGGTCGTTGGAATAAGGTTTGGGGGTTACACTTCTAAGGAACCCTAAGGAATAGCATTACCTGTTCTTCAGGCCCCTTTATAGTGCCTAAACTGGGCTCTTGCTAGTTAGGAAGGTCGTTGAGGTTACCACAATGGGGTCGTGTGCTTCTACAGCACTGGCAGTGCAGCCTGTTCAGCCGTGACCCTGAATGCCTCTAAACCCTTGTCTATATTGTCTACATCGCGCTCAGGGTCTAGTGTAGGGGGCATATGATACTATAACTATAAAAAGGAACCCCCACCACCTGCCTGAGATTGTAAACTGCGCCACCTGTCTAGCACTAAATGACGAAGCTTTTAGGAAGGACTCCCGTGCTCTTTTTTTACACTTGTCGAGGGCTCTCTCGCTCGCCGACGCTGTCGAGTCTGTGTCATCTTTGGGTCAAAGCTTTTAGCCTCAACTGATCTAGAGGCCTGAACAATTCCCGAACCCCTAAACCCCACACCCTAAACCCTACTGCCTAAACCCTAAATCAGATGCCTTTGGAGTATGTCATACTACCGACAATAGGGAGCCCGAAGGAATACAGTTCTCCGTATTAAGTCACCCAAATCACGTCCTGTAGACCTTTCTCTTGCTGAGCTAAGCTTCGGACTCGGAGTGCTTAGGGCTCTAGGTTGTTTAGGGTTTAGGGTTCAG
>CAJNDV010011969.1:324-13607 GCA_905221635.1 Symbiodinium sp. CCMP2456
AAACCCTAAACCTAAACCCAAAACCTCAAGGGTTTCTTCCTTGAAAAGCACACTAATCTCTTGGGGATCCTGGCCTCCTCCAGCCCTTTTAGTCTGAAACCCACAACCACACCAAATCAACGACCGTAAACCCCGCCAACTAGGACCCACCACCCTAGCCCCACTTTTGGCTGTGGCAGCGTTATGTATACCATACCCAAGAATACCTAGGCGCGAAGGTACTTAAAATGATCATGCGCATGCTACAACTCTCCACACAGGAATGGGGAAACTCCGAGAAACTAAAGCCCTGAACACTGAACACATGTGGTTTTAGGACCTTGTGTGGGGTCACTCGGTTTATAGCGGCTCGTGCACGATTAAACCCTGGACCCTGAAATAATAACTCTCGGGATAAGGATATAAAGGCCTGGGGGTGAACTATATGGGGCTTGAAAGCAGAACAGGCTTTGGGTGCCATCTTATACTGCCCTTGATACGGCATATACAAGAATTCCCATAGTTTAGGGTCCTGGAGATAATGCAGGATTTATATCATAAATAATAGCTTGGTGTTGGGGGTGTAGGGCTGAAGTTTTATTGGGGCTAGGGGTTTGGGGCTTAGGATTTGAAGTTTACTTACTTACTTCCCCAATAAGCCAGGGAAACAAAAGGTTAAACTTTCAGATTACTACTAAACTAGCAGCACGCCAAAGGATTTCAAAAATGAATATTATTTTATAAGAACTCATAAACCCTAAACCCTAAACTCTAAACCCTAAACCAAAGCTTAAAGGCTGGGTGTTGGGGAACTAAGTTTAGGGTTCAGGGGCTGGGATATGCGAGTTAAAAGATTCTGTCTTTTGGGTTGCCATCTCAGATTATTAGGGTTTAGGGTTTAGGGTTTAGGGTTTAGGGTTTAGGGTTTAGGGCTTAGGGTTTTGGGGTTTAGGAATTATGTGGAAGGACTTCCGTGCTCCATTTCGAAGTTTTCGGATTTGGAATTCGAGGTCTAGCTGTAGGCTGTTCTATGCTCGGCTTGTGTTCGTGAGAGTATGCTAGGCCCCCAAAGAACCTATGCCCTGTCAGAAAGGACTAGTCCTGAAATCAAACCTAAGCCCCAACCCCTAAACCCTAAACCCCTAAACCCTAAACCCGCAAAACCTAAGCTCAAACCCCTAAACCCTAAACCCCTGAACCCTAAACCCCTAAACCCTAAACCCTTAAACCCTCAACCCTCAACCCTCTTATGAGGGCAAAAGGTTGCAAGGACCCCCCTAACTCGCAGAATGCTCGCAGATGCACACCGCTGGACCCTAAAGCCGAAACCCAGAGGTTTAGGGTTTTGGGTTTAGGGTTTAGGGTTTAGGGGTTTGTGTTTTGGGTTTTGGGTAGTTACTATAGTTACACGGTATAAGGGTAGTTCTCTAAATGAGGGTCCCTTTTCGGGTCCTTGTTATGAGGGTGCCGTACTATATTGGGGACCCCAGAAGGGACGAGAGAACTACCCATAAACAACGAACCCTAAGGCATAGTAGTGATGACTTCTACATTGCCCCATCCTAATCCCTAATAGCAGCCCTATGACACCCTTAATTCTAGAAGCCGTTCTTTCCGGAGCCGTTAACGGACCCCTGTTGGTCCCTTAACGGGAAGCCTAATGCGGGGCTGTCAACCCTAAAACCTGCGCCAGTAAAGGCCCATGGATCCTAAAGCCGAAACCCTTAAAGGGAACCCGATTCGGGGCTCTAAATAGCTCGGTTTAGGGTTTAGGGTTTAGGGTAGCTTCGCCTCCTCAGCCATGGCGGCGTCAAGATCAATATTGACTACCTGCTCGGCCGTCCCACTTTAGGGTTCCTTTAGGGTTTAGGGGTTTAGGGTTTAAGTGTAGGGCTCCTTAAGGGTTCATGTAAGGGTTCCTTTCATGGTTTATTTGAGGGTTCCTTTCAGGGCTCCTTTACCCAGAGCTCTGGGAGGAACTAAAAAGTAGATCCTTGCAGGGGGATCCTATAAAGAACATTTTAATAGCTTTAGTAACAGAGGGTCCCAAGTTGGGAGATCTGCTCTTCAGATCCTCTCGGGGTTTAGGGTGTAGGGGTTCAGGGCCGAAACCACAATGCAAGAGGTTCAGGGGAAAAATCAACCTACCCAAGATCCCTAGACCCTTTAAAACCTTAACTCCAAGTCTCCGTCTAGACCAATCATTAAGACCCATATATCAAGAGCCCACATCACACAGGACCCTAAACCCTAAACCCTAAACCCTAAACCCTAAACCCTAAACCCTAAACCCTAAACCGAGGAAACCAGACCACCGCCGCCTGCCCAAAGGGAAAGCCGTCTTCGGAGTCGTCCTGCGAAGCAGGCCCAGCGCGCGGAGTCCAAGGTTGCATGACGCCGCGAGCCCCCATCTCCAACAGCCTTAAGAAGTTAGGGTTTAAGGTGCAGGTTTAGGGTTTAGGGTTTAGGGTCTAAAGTAAGGGGTTCGGGGTAAGGGGCTAGGGGCTAGGGTTTATGGCTTCACTCTTATTCAGGTGAGTTGCGAAGCTTCTGGGAACGTCTGCTTCGCCCGTCCGTAGCTTACGGTTTTTTGGGATTCGAACACCGTAGGGTTTGGGGATCAGCTTTGACACCCCCCCCTGGGCCCCACCACACCCCGGTCTTCTTCCCCGGACATTGAGACTGAGGTAGAACTAAACACAGAAGCCAACACAAGCACACACATCCCCCGTTTAGGGCTGAGGGGCTTTAGGATGCTTTGGGGTTGGATAACTGGTTGGATCCTCCCGGAAATTTCAAGCACATCTTGACCACCCCACTCCCCAGACCACGGACGAGACTTAGCAGGACTTGAGCAATCCCCGGAAGAACACCCCCCAACACAGCCTTCAACTGGAGACTGCGCCGACGTGTTAGACCGCTTTGACACGCCCCTGCTCTCATATGCTCATGGCGGCCGCAAACAAAGCTGCCCTTGGCCCTAAATGCACCCCTAGACCCTAAACGCATCCCTAGACCCTAAATACACCCTAAACTGGCCCCAAACCCTAAAGCCTTAATCCGAACCCTACACCCTAAACGGGCCCTAAACCCTAACGCCTAAACACCAAACCCCAAAGCCTAAACCTTAAGCCCTAAACCCTGAACCCCAAACCCTCCTCCAACTTCTTGGAGCCGGCTCCGGGCATGCCCTTGCTGTCGATGCCCTTGCTGTCGATGCCCGTGTCCTCGCGGCGTCGTTGCTGTTCTTGTCTTGCTACTGCGGAACATAATTAGAAGAGTAGTAACCTAGTAGTAACTGGAGCAGTTGCAGATTAACAGCAATACAGTAGAAAACAAGAATAAAACCCGTACCAAATTCGTAAAGACGGAGTCATAATAATAGCCCCTGGGGGACGCTGCAGACAGAGCTCTTTGGTAGTTTCGGGTTTTACGGTTTAGGATAGTTTCGGGTGCAGGGCTTATCAGCCCGAAACCCTCAACCCGAGATCCCCCGACCCTTTGGAGGTTCGTGGGTTCCAAGCTCATTCAATGCTCTGAGCCCTTGGGGTTCAGAGTTTCGGATCCTAGTTAGGATAACGGTTTAACCTACTCAGCTACCAAGCGAAAGGCACCCCAAGCCCACGAAAAAAACACTCTGCGCTCACCCTAAACCGCAAACCCCCACACCCCTAGACCTCAAAGTCTACGAAACCCGCAACCCCAAACCCCTAGACCTCAAAGTCTACGAAACCCTAAACCCTAAACCCCGAGACCCTAAACCCTGGACTCTATCAAACCCTAAACTTTAAACCCTCCACCAGAAGCTCACGAGTCCGCATGGAGAAGCACTGGCGGTGGAGGGCCTCGGATAGAGGCATGAGTTCCTGAGGGCTTAGGGTTTAGGGTTTAGAGTTTAGGGTTGAGGGCTTAGGGTTTAGGGTTTTTGGTTAAAAGTTTAGGGTTGAGGGTTTAGGGTTTAGGGTTTTTGGTTGAGGGTTGAGGGTTTCGGGTTCAGGGGAGAACTTTCTTCGAAACCTCTAGGATGCTGGGTTTAAGGTTTGGGTCAGGGGCTTAAAGTTTGTTTACGGGGCTTTGGGGTTTAAAGGGTTTAGGGTTCAGTTTCTCAAGCCCTTTCTTCACAAACCCTAAAAACCTGTCTTTCAAATGCTCCAGACCATGATTTCACTGTGTATTTATATATATATATATATGTGTGTGTGTGTGAATATATATATATATATATGTGTGTGTGTGTGTATGAATATATATATATATATATTTATTTATTTATATTTATATTTATATATATATTATATGCTATATATGTGTGTGTGTACTCAAACATCCGGATGTTGGGGATCAGGCAGGGCTTGGGGGAAGAGCAGGGGGGAGGCTGAGATTTCTGGCATGATGTAGATTTTGTGTGTGTTTGCTCTCTGCTTCCTACAGGGCGTACAGGTTCTATGTGGGAGATGATGTTCGGTGTCTATTTCACAGCGGTGCTTCGAAACCCCATAAAACAAAAACAATGCCGTGTAATCCCTTCCTCCGGAGCGTGCCGAGAACTCCCCTTTGTTTGAGTTACCGAGATCACGAAACCATATTATTGGCGAAAGACCCCCAAGTATGGTAACTTGCATTAAACTCCTTAATAACAGCCTCAAGAAGAACCGCGGATGGTTGAGGCGGAAGCCCAGGCGACTCCGTTTAGGGGCGAATAGAAGTATAACGGCCCGCGGAAGGAACAGGGACTCACAGACTCACCGCAACATTTTGTTGGGGATGTAACCCTGAATTCGGCCTGAGGGAGGAGGGCCTAATCCTTCGATGCGCAACCGCATCAGCTACACTGCAGAACCCCTGAGCTAAACTAAACTCACACTTAGAAGACCACTATCTAAGCCTCACAAATTCGAATCTAAAACCCCGAACCCACAACCCGTAACCCTTGACCCTGACCCTCGAACCGAGAACAGAATCTTTAGGACAAGCATGCTTTGGAAAATGAAGGCTGTTACAACAGCGGTTGAACTAAACGAACCCCTAAACCGTAAACCCTGAACCCTAAACCTTAAGCCCTATACCCTAAGCTTTAAACCCTAACCGTCGGCCCAAGAGGCGGGTTTCCAAGCCGTGCACATTCACCTCAAGGTCGCGGAGGCGCTCGTAGACCCTGGGCTGTCGAGAGTACTAAGTAATGCCCTTCATACTGTTGATGATTTAAATCCTGCACTACCTTAAGGACCCTGAACTATGGGGATTATGGTATGTTCCGTATTATGGGCAATGCAGGATGTATATTATCACCTGTATTTAGGGACTCAGAATTTGGTGTTTTAGAGTTTTGGGTTTAAGGTTTAGGGCTTAGGGTTTAGGGTTTACCGTCGGGAACTTCATATAATGGGTTCTTGTTAAAGTTACCACAAGAGGCAACAGGGACCCTTGGTAAATATATGATTGTGTCCACTTGCCGGTAACTTGAATTTAGATCCTTTCGATTACAGGAGGCCCCCCGTTTCACGGATTACTCAGCAAGCGTTAGGTGTTTGCTTTGGGTATCCCCCTTGCTCAACGGTCTACAAAGTAACCCGAGGCTGGCTAGAATTGTTTTGAGCTGAACACCTGCTGCACAATCTGGAGCGCAATCTTAAACGACAGTGCCGACCCTAAACCCCGAAAAACCTAAAAGCCCCTAAAACCCCAAAACCCCAAACCCTAAATCCTAAAACCCCCAAGACCCTAGAACCCTCAACCCGAACCACCAATCCTGGCCTGAGGGCCCGCATCACCTGACGCCATCTTAACTGCAGCACCCGAAACCCCAAGCCCTCCCTAAACCCTGAACCCTAAACCCAAAACTCAAAACCATAGCCCTAGAGCCCGACATAAGCCCTCATATAACCTTAAACTACCAAACCCTACTTTCTTGTAGGTTCGTATTCTGAACCTTGATATAGAATCTATGGTGACCCTACAAAAAAGCTAGGTTCTGGTAGCAACGAAGACATTTGCAGAGCAGGGACGGTTTCAGGTGCTGTCGGACAGTGCGCTTCATCTCCCGCGTGAAGTCCTGGGCGCCACAACACAAGGGCCCAAATGCTTAGAACATGGTCTCGTAAATGGGTGCTATATGGGCTCTTTTACAAGGGGTTCTATTGTTTATGGGGGATTCGTAGTCTCATCGGGCTTGAGAAGTCAGACACAACGTGCATTTTCGCGGCCAAAGTCCACCCCTCCGTAAACCCGCCTAAACCCCTAAACCCCTGAACCGTAGAGCATCTCGGACCATGGCTGTGATCTACTGCAGCGACGACCGTCTCTGAAAAACGATTTCGCGGCCAAGTTACAGCCCCTTCCCACAACCCTGGAAGGATCTAGAAAGTAGAACCCGTAATTCGGGACGCTATAATAGTAAAGGGTACTTCATAGGACCCCCCCCCCCCCATTAAGGGATAAACTTTCATCGTGGGCCATGCTCGTGGTCAACCAGAAAACGTCCATCTCTGAAACACAGTTATGGAAGGCAGTTGTGTCTTGGGGTATATTAGTACATTCTACCCTAAACCCTAAACCCTAAACCCTAAACCCTAAACCCTAAACCCTATACGTGTGTTCAGGAAGCCCTGCAAGGAATGGGTATATCGTATTTATGTAGGCACCTGCGGCAGGCTCTTGGGTCCACTTTGGGGTTTGGACCCTAAACCTTACCTTAGACCCTAAACCCTAAACCCTAAACCCTAAACCCTCAACCCTAAACCCTAAACCCTAAACCCTAAACCCTCAACCCTCAACCCTCAGGCACCAAAAGCCTTCTCGAGACCTGCTTGAGAACCCTTATCCGAAACCTCGCGATGCTTGCCTAAGATCGGTTTAGGGACTACTAGGGAAACGAAGCCACAAACTGAAAACCAGAACATGTTACTTCAGACCCTCAAACCCCCAAAAAAAGCGACACCCTACTTAAGACTGAAAAACTTAAGGCCTAAGACCCTCAACCCCAAGAGCAGAAACCCTACTTAAGACCCTAAACCCTAAACCCTAAACCCTAAACCCTAAACCCTAAGAACAAGAGGGCCCTTCCCATCCCAAGCAGACCTCACGGAGTCGATGTTCCAAGTTGGAGAGCGCCTTTTCCTTCGATGCTTTTTTTCAAGTTTGGGGGCACCTTTTACAGGGTTCCTTATAAGGGTTCCTTTAAGGGATCTATAGGGATCCATAGGGTCTAGGGGGTTTAGGGGTTTAGGTTTGAGGGGTTGAGAGTTTTAGGGGTTTAGGGGTTCAGGGGTTTAGGGGTTTAGGGCTCAGCCATTGGATCTAACCGCTCGTGGGTTTAGGGTTTGAGGATTCTTGGGAGTTTAGGACCAGGACCATGTAAAGCGCCCCTCCACTCAAAGACCTCATCACCGCCATCGTCATATTCTGCTTCAACATCATCATGCATCATCAATCAACATGTCAGACCCACGAAAAAGTCATGAAAATTCAATCTGTCGGGATCCCTGATTCGCAAGCTGCACTGGGGAAGTCGTCACATGCACGAACCTTCGGCTTGCAAGCCATGTAAGAGCAACCGAATTTGGCACGCTATGCTTGCAGTGCTACTCGAGAACTGGCTATCGACGTCAGCTGCACCGCAAACCGAACACAAAAACTAGAAACCCTAAACCCTAGACCCTAAACCCCCAAGACCAAGGCCTCACAACCCAAGTGTGGTGAGCGGATATTCATGGGCGGGAATAGGGGGGAAGATGTTCGGGCCGACTACAGCTTCTTGGTGACTGAAAACCCTAAACGGGCTTAGGGTTTTACGGTTTAGGGTTTAGGGTTTAGGGTTTAGGGTTTAGGGTTTAGGTTTAGGGTTTAGGGGTTTAGCGGTTCAGGGTTTGGGGTTTAGGGGGTTTGGGGTTTAGGGCTTAGCGCCCCCTTTACTTCTTTAAGGCTTGCAGGGGTTTAGGACTTGGGGTTTAGAGTTCTTTAGAGCTCCGGGCAAAAGATCCCGTTCAGAATCTACTTAGAGGATCATGGACACTTAGTAACTAGCTTTAGGGTTTTGGGTGTACGGTTTCGGGTTCTCAGGTTATACTTAAGGTGGCTAAGGGTTTAGCGCTTAAGGTTCAGAATCTACTTAGAAGATCAAGGAACTTAGTAACTATAGGGTTTGGGGTTTGTAAAGGCTTACAACAACTGTAGTTGTAATTACTCACAGCATCTTACCACTCCAACTAATAAGGTACTTCTAACCTTACTTATCTAGAAAGTCTCACGATCCTCAAAGCACGCCATAATACCACACACAAAAATCAGCCGATGGGCTTGGGGCAGCATTCATGGAGGAAGCTTCTGCGGCAAGAGGGGGTGTAACAGCCGGACCGACAGCACGGGTGATAATCTAAACATAAACCCTCCCTGAAGCCTGAACCCCAAAAACCTTGACACCAGAAAATCCAGAAGCAATACCAGGAAATCAAATCTGAGTACTGTCGGAACCTGATTAAGAAACCCTGGCCCTAAAATCCCAATATATTAGGGTTCATATTATAAAGAACCCTAATCAACACCCAGGGTTTCTTAATCGGATTCCTATATTGCCCTGTAGTCCGAATCCCTGAGAATCCCTTAGACCATACGCCCCAACAAAAATCTGTCGCACGGTTGAACGTACTTGGAGGATCATGGGACATAGTGAGGAAGGCTATGCTTAACCTAAATGGGGCTAGAAGTAAATGTAAAAAATAGTTACCATGTTTATAACTTGTAACCCCGGCTACTACACCCCAAACCTTGAAAGCCTGAAACAAGAAGGCCATGGCGCTAGCTTGGATGCTGACATGATTCCTCCTAAGAGTGGAAGGGTCGAGGTTCGGGAATATGGCTCACGGAGTTTACAGTTCAAAGTCTTGTGTTTGTCGTTGGGGGTGGGGTTCAAGGGTCGAGGATAAGACTTTCAAGGCGGCTGAGTTTCTATAGGGCTTTGGCATCTGCGCTTCGGTTCAGGGTGCTTGTATCCCTGTTTTAGCCATGAACAGCTGAAGACCCGAAACCCAAACAAACAACCCCATACCCGAAACCCGAAAGTAAATCCTAAAACTCGCGAAAAACCTACAGCCTGCACATGAAACATGAGTAACTGTAGCGGCTTAGGATTTAGGGTTCGAGGTGCGGGATTCCGGCGGTTTCGGGTTCTCAAGGGCAGGGCGGCGGCCGGAGGGCAGTGCAGGGGCAGTATGGGGCAGGGGAGGGGAAGGGGTGCAGGGACTAGCGGTAAGGGGAAAGGGCGCATCGGAGCCGGGCACAAAACTGCAAGCCCTAGACTGAGCCTTCCTCAAAAAAGTAACCGTCAACCGAAAAAACAAGGACAAACGTGTACAAAGCAGAAGAAAAGCCAAGCCAAAAACAGACAACAGCAACACGCGATGACAAAAAAATACACAGCATCCTGACGGCGATTCAAAGACCAATACACACCGAAAACAAACAACAAGCAAACACCAAACCCTAAACCTCTAAACCCTAAACTCCTAACCCCTGGACCCGGAACTCCTAAGCCCTAAACCCTAAACTCCTAACCCCTGAACCCCTGAACCCTAAACCCTTCAACCCGAAACCCCTAAAACCCTAAACCCTATAACATCCCATAAATCTCTTCTGAGGAAGTGCTATGGATCCCTTTAATATTAGAGGAACCCTAAACTAGAAACGGAACCCTGAACCGTAAATCCCTTTGAAGGAACCCTGAACTAAACCGTAAACCCTTAACCTTAAACGATAAACGATAAACCCTAAATCCCTTTAAAGGAACCCTAAATCCCGGCCTCTCCGGACTGCCGCGAGCGTCCGCTAGGTTCGAACCAAGCTACGGGGCACGGCCACACGGATTTTCTTTTGGGTGTAAATAAAGGAGGGTTTAGGGTTTAGCGCTTAGGGTCTGAATTTGAGGGCGTAGGGTTTAGGTTTTCGGGTGGCTTTACGGTTACGGTTTATGGTTTCCCAGCCCCCGGGAGGATCCGAAAAGTAGATCCCGAATAAGACAAGAATCTCAGACCCCTGAGCCTCGCAACCCGAAACTTCTAACTCTAAACCTTAAGCCCGACCTTAAGAACCCAAAACCCACTTTTTTGTAGGTTCTTATTATAAACCTTAATATGGGATTTATAGGGACCCTACAAAAAAGTAGGTTTTGGGTTCTTAAGGTAAACCCTCAACTCTAAACCGTAAACTCTGAATCCTACACCCGAAACCCCAACCCCTAGATCCCCTCAACCCTGAACCCGGAACATGACCCAAACACAAGCCCACGTCCTCAACCCCTACACCGGGCCTATGTTGGGTTTCCAGCCGGTTTCTCATCCCAGCCTATAAGGGCTTGGGGTTTAAGGTTGTTTATATAATGTTTTGAGTTTAGGATTCAGGGTTTAGGGTTTAGGATCGATGGTTTAGGGTTTAGGACTTAAAGTTTACGCTTCAGGGTTGAGGTATACGGTTTAGGATTATGGTGTACGTCTTCGGGTTTCGGGTTTCTGGTTCGCTTTCTATGGCCTTTAGAAGCCTGAAGAGAGAATCACGAGCTGTGGCTTGCAGGTGCTACCGAAGTAGCCAAAGAAGGAAACACGAATCAGAAAGGTTGTAGAGTTTATGGTTGTGGACTCGGCACCGCTAGATTTAGGTGGTTTTGCGGTTTAGCTTTAGGCTTTTGGCTTTTGAGCTAGTACGGCCTTGAGAGGCGCACCTTCTTCAAAATCTGCGTCGAGGTGCTTGTGACAAAAGTCCCAATGCTGAGCCCCGAAACACGACCCCGCAACCCGTAGCTCCGGACAACGCGGAACCTGGAACAGGACCCAAACACAAACCCTCGTCCCCAACTGCTACTCTGCTACTCTGGGCTTAGATCGGGTTTCCACCCGGTTTAGGGTTTAGGATGTAGGGTTTGCACTTTATAGGGTTTAGGGTCTAGGATTAAGGTGTAAGTTTGGGGATTTAGTTAAGCACATTTGGTGGAGCCCTCAGAGTCCTTCTAGACAGCCCCGAAGTGAGTATGCTGGTGTGCAGATCAAGTTATCCCAAGGATAACGCCGTCGTTCAATTTGAGTTGAAAGCCAGACTATAATAAGCGTACCGGTCTTGTCCCAAACAACACTGGACCTGGAGAATCCAGTGCCGTGGAGAAGAAAGGAAACATTGCATCGTCGCATCGTACAACAACGGAGAGTCGCAACTGAATTACTTAGGAATAACCTTGGGCACACGTGCAAGCGAGGACGGGGACTCGACAAGTACCAGAGGGAATCCGTCGCCGTGTGGGCTGGTGAAGCACGAACAGCATGGATGTTTCGACTGTGACGCAAGCCCTTACGAAGCTGAACCAAAGACAACTTGCAGCATTTTCCCACGATGTCGCTGATGCATGTCGCGGTCCCAATTCCCAGAGGAGGCACGACCTGGGAGGTAAGTACTACGAGTATCACCAGTCTTACTGTTTGTGCCAGAAGAGCAGTATAGAGTGAGGATGATGATGATGATGGTGATGGTGATGGTGATGGTGATGGTGATGGTGATGGTGATGGTGATGATGATGATGATGATGATGGTGATGACGCCGATTAGCCTGAAAAGAGAATCACCAGCTGTGGCTTGCAGGTGCTACCAAGATGAGCTCAGTGGCTCTAGGATTTTGCGACCAAGGCTTATTGCGGGGCTTTCGGGCGAAAGATTTCGGGCCCTCGGCGGGTTCCCTGAAGGGGCTGTCCTTTTTGTAGCCCTAGCTTCGGCTACCAAGACCTCCTCCTTGGGCATCCTGGAAGGTGCGCAGCTCAAGCCTCATATAAAGCCCTGCAAAAAAGCCCTGCAAAGAACCTTCTAACCCCGGCAGCACTAAATTGTCAGAATCCCACTTACAAAATCATTATAGCTGCGGGGTGGGGACTAGGGTTGAACTTGTTACGGTTTGTTGTTGGTCTGTTTAGAACCTGTGTGACGATCACTTACGACGTATGCCGCAAACAACCGTAAACCTTAACCCGGCCTCCCTAAATCCTGAACCCTCCAACCCTAAGAGACCATAAGGCCTAACTCATGAGCCGCTGGGTTCGGTGGGTCATCGAAGCTGGCAGTGTGTTGTAGAGCTTGCGGTAGTGGTAGTAGTGGTAGCGGTAGCGGTAGCGGTAGCGGTAGCGGTAGCGGTAGCGGTAGCGGTAGCGGTAGCGGTAGCGGTAGCGGTAGCGGTAGCGGTAGCGGTAGCGGTAGTGGTAGCGGTAGTCGTAATCGTAGTAGTAGTAGTAGTAGTAGTAGTAGTAGCAGCAGCAGCAGTAGCAGCAGCAGGTCGGACCCCCATGCTGCGCACATGCGAGGTGGAAAAAGGGTTTCTAAACAAATACCCCGACACTCCCAAAACCCCCTAGCTTAAGCGTAGTTATATCCTGACAAACAGTGGGATCCTTAGTCTGATTTAAGTGTGTCGGAGTCTCTGGGTAGGAGTGCCTTCTTGAGGGGCCACCTGTAATCCCAAGTGTTCACCAAACCGCCCTAACCAAAGGATGAGGTTTATGATTTGCGTTATAGGGCGTATAGGGCTTAATGTTTATGCTTACACAGACCATCATAGCAGTTCCTAACATACGAAATCTCGACTTGCTACGCCATAGCTACTGGGGATCCTTGGGCCGCTGGCCTATTGCCAAACAAAAGCACCTATCTTTTAGAACTCATTCTTATTATTATGGCCACTGCTTGTACAAGGGACCTGCCAGTGGCATCGCCGCCCTGCCAGAACGAGGTGTGGTCTCTCATGGACAGGTGGCTTTCGACTGTGCAGAACCGCCAATACTTGGGAGGATTGTCGGAACAGCAAGGTGTTCATCTTTATATATCGAAGACCCGTGACTTCAAAGTCGTACACTGTGAAGCGTTTCTTCAAGGCAACCCGAATGTTGGACTTTAATGTCATCGTCTCATTGTTCACCTTGGAATAGAGCTGGATGTCTCGGTACGAAAAATCTCAAGATTGTGTTAGATGTTCCGCGGAAAGGATGCCGCAGCAGCTACAAGGACGCCTTCAACATGGGGGGGGGGGGGGACTTACAAGACACCTCGCCCCAGTCCCCTAAGTCACCCGTCGGCACACCAGCCCGACAAATATCAAGCCTAAAATCCCCGAAACCATATCCCCAGAACCCCGTTATACCCATATGCCAAATATCAAGCCAAAAAATCCCGAAACCATATTCCCCAAACCCCGTTATACCCATAAGCCAAATATCAACCCGTAAATCTTAGCCATAAAATCCCGAAACCATATTCCCAAATCCCCGTAAAACCATATTCCCAAA
>CAJNDV010011969.1:14364-30598 GCA_905221635.1 Symbiodinium sp. CCMP2456
GGGTTTAAGGTGTAGGGTTAGGGTTTAAGGTGTAGGGTTTAGGGTTGGCGCAAACCATACATCGCACCACAGCAGGAGCTGCGTCCGGGAATGTCTTTACCAGGCCCGCCGCACGCCTACAAACCAAAGCTGGACGGTAGAACCCATAAAAAGCCTTACTTACCAAGTCGCCCTAAACCCTAAACCCTAAACCCTAAACCACTTAACCGCATGATCCTCCTTGCTTGCGCAAAGAACCGGAATCCTTGGAGACCCTCCAAAGAACCGCTGCGCTACCCTTGAAGAAACGCTTCAAACACACGTAGCCCTCAACCGTAAACCCCTAAACCCTAAACCCTACTTAAAGGAGCCCTGAAAGGAACCCCTAACGGCTAAAACCTTAAACCTTTCAGAGGGTTTAGGTTTAGGGCTCAATGAAGGGTAGATGCTCCTTCAATCCAGGGCGAAGTGGGCTCCGAACCGAAAGCCTGACAACCCTATAAAGCCTTCTAACACCCAGTAGAGCCTGAAAGCATACTGAGGCCCAAAAACAACTCCAAAAACCATCCCAAAACCCCCTGTAACGAAGGAATATCTCTTAACTCACGTCCTGGATTGCTGGTTATTGTTTGGGGTTTTTCTCACCGCTTACAGGCCCTTCTGGATTCCTTGCAACCCTTGTAAAACGCTAAAAAACCCCTAGTTGGCCCTTATCCAGTCCTTATGAAACCCGAAAACCGTTGTCTAAACTCCCCATCAAAGCCTTGTAATCATTCATCCAACTCTTTCAGAAACCCCCCAGACCTAGTAAACTCCTGCCATGCAACCCACCACAAAAATAACCTAAACCCGGGCTTCGGGTTTAATATAGAAGCCTTAATAAGAAGAATAGGGTTTGGGTCCCATGATACTATAATTATAATGTGGAAGCCCCAGAATAGTATTGGTAATTATTCCGGCCCCTTTACTGGTTGTTTAAGCCCTAAACAGTTGAGGGTTTAGGGTTTAAGCTTGCAAGGTCACCCTAATTTACTTGATTGTCGGGGCGGCGGCCGCTTTGCTTTCAAGCAACGCTTCGACTTTGAAACTTACCGGTTGAGAGGCTCCTTGAATTCGGTTTCGAGTCTCTATCAAGGTGGGTAACCAGCAGTGACATTATCACGGGTGTTGTTGCCGCTGCATGTTTCTCTCTCTCTCTCTCTCTTTAAAATGCGCTATTGTCAGTGCCATTAGCACTAGTGCTGTTAGGGTTCGCAGTGTTTCTTACTTCCTTCTTTTGATTCTTTGAACCAAGCCTAACAAGAATTCTTGTCCGGCTGCCTGCACATGCTGCTGGTATGCCGACGCAAGCCAGCAATGCCCACCATGCAGCGATCATCTTTGGAAAGCTGCAACGGAGCTGCCGAACTACTGAACCAACCCAGGCTTAGATTTCAGATGTTCTACGTGGAGGATCATGGGACTTAGTAACTATTGTTATGAGTAAGGCAACTGTACTTACAGTTACTTCTAAATTCCAACTCAGGTAGTTATAGCCTTACTTGCTAACTCCCATCCTCGAAAGTAGGGCATGGGGCTTAGAGTGAGGTGATCCAAGACCTTCCTATTTAGAGCTTCGTTGAAAGCAAAATGTAGGGGTCTTAACAATATTTAACAATTAGAATAGGGTTTTGCGGCCCTTTATATTATATTTATGATAAGGAACCCCAAATTAGTATAGGTAATATTATTTAGACCCCTGTAGTATCCGGAGAGCGGCTGCAAACCAAGACGGCCAACAGATTCAAGACTTCTGCTGCACAAAGCCCGGACCGTATCGGTTCAGGGTCAGGGGTTCGGGCTTAAGTTCAAGGGCTCCATTGCGCTATCCCACGTACAGTCGCCTGACTTCTCCTTCAAGGAACCCCTGGAACAGCATGTAATATGTCAACGACTGTTCCTCATCCATGAACCCCAAAACCCCGAAACCCCAAAAACCCTAAACCCTAAACCCTAAACCCTAAACCTCAAAGCCCTAAGCCCCAAGCCCCAAACGTTAAACCCTAAACCCCCACCTAAACCTTGAAAAGGAACCCTAAACCCCTAAACCCAACTTTAGGACCGACTCGTGGACGCCAGGCGATAACTCATCAAGAACCCTAAAGGGGTTTCCCGCAAGGATTCCTCTCAGGGGTACCTTTTAAAGGGTCCTGCCAGGATGTCTTCTGAATAACAGCTTTTGTGAGTTGAATAACAGCTTTTGTGAGTTCAATATCCCTTTCGAAGGTGTGGTGTTTAGGGTTTAGGGTTTAGGGTTTCGGGTTGATTAGGGTTGAGGGTTTAGGGTTTCGGGCTTGGGGTTTGGGGGTACGGGGTTTACGGCTTGGAGGTCGAGGGCTCAGGGTTGAATCTCCCGAACTCCTACTTGAAAAATCATGGGACTTAGTAAGGTTACAAGTACCCTAATTGGGGTTATAAGTAAATATACGTCTAGTTACCTTATTTATAACCCTAGTTACTAAGTCCCATGAATCAACCTCTAAGTACCCCTAATCTCCCTAAGTCCTAAATCCTATCTTCTGAACCAGAAGAGCCCCAAATCCGCACTCCCGCAACCCTGAACTTTAGAGCCTAATACCCAAAGCTCGAAAGCCCTGCAAAACCCCAAAACCTAAACCCTGAAACGTAAGCAGTTGTAAACCCTAAACCCTAAACCCTAAACCCTAAACCCCAAAACCTAAACCCTGAAACGTAAGCAGTTGCTCCTAAGCCCCTGATTCCGCGGGGCCATGGAGATGGCAGTGTGTTGGGCTTTAGGGGGTTTAGGGTTTAGGGTTTAGGGTTTAGGGTTTAGGGTTTAGGGTTTAGGGTTTAGGGTTTAGCTTCTTTGTTGTTTGGGGTGCGTTGCCCCTCTCCGGATTAAGGTTTTTGCGTGAAGGCGTTGGCCCTGACCTAAACCCCTAAACCCTAAACCCCATAAAAGAACCCTTAAAAGAATCCCTGTGGTACCCTTAGAGGGACCCTTAAAGGAATCCCTCATGGTACACCCTTAATTAAAGGGACCCTGAAGGGTTTTGGGATGAGAGCTCCGGGTTTAGGGCGCTAAAGCCTAAACTCGATCAAACTGAAGCCTACAACCCCAAGTAACCCTAAACCCAATGTAGCCCTACATGACGTGGCGCCCTCTATGACCCCGACACCCTAAACTCTAAACCCTATCCCCAAATAACCCCTACACCCTGAACCCTAACCCTAATTCGCAAGCTCGGAATTCCGAGCAGCTAGTCATATTTTCTCAGGCGGCAGATTGCATTGCTGCATTGACTTCGCATGACGTGGCCCTGCTAAGCCGACAGAGCTGAAGAGGTCTGCTCAAGGCTTGTACGCTCCCCCAAACTGACATGGAACCCTAAGCCCTAAACCCTAAACCCTAGAACCTACACCGTAAACCCTAGACCCTAAACCCTTTTAGAGAATGGTGGGTTCAGGGTTTAGAATTATGAGGTACTGACTACCAAAGATGGCGTTGTCGGTTCCGTGCTCTTTTTCAGGGAGGGTAGTGAAGCGACGCGGTTTGCATGAGCCGCTGGAAAACTCCCAGAGCTCATGAGCCTGGAACCTAGAGGGGTTAAAGGTTTAGGGCTTAATGCGGTTTTTTCGGTTTTAGAGTACGGCCACTGTAAGGGCATCATAATAATGAATCTTCAATCATGTTTGGGGTCTGTAAATTGCAGGGACTGTAGGGGGAAGCCATTACATAATGAATTATTCCGACAACCCTATATTGTTGTAAATTCGTCTCGGACCGACACTCCAAAAATTACACCTGCTGTAACAAACAACCCCTGGATTCCGCTCCCCTCGGCAAGTACAAGACATATACTTCCTGGCTATCCTTATGGGAGAAACCATAACCCAAAAACTCTCGGTGTAAACCCTATCCTGCAAGAACACGCGTAGGCTTCTACTTTGAGGGTCATGGGACTTAGCAAATAGTGCTTTTTGAAAAAGGAAAGTACTAGGCCCTAAACCTTAAGCCCTAAACACTTTCGGAACTTACTAGGTCCCATGATCCTCCAACTAGGGTTTAGGACTGCTCTTCAGTGGATTTGGGGCTTGAAGGGCAATGGTGCAGCTTGTTTGGTGGGGATTGCACTGTATAGTTTGCAGCAACTGTACCGTAAACTACCACCCCTAAACCCTAAAGCCCTAAACCCCTACCCCTGAACTCTAAACCCTAAACCCTAAACCCCTAAATCCCTAAACCATCCCTAAACCCTGAACCCTAAGCCCTAGGCCCTAAACCCCAAAACTACTTGTTTCCTAGGTTCCCCCCCAGCTAGACCCTAATCGAAATTGTGGGGAATCCTAGAAAGCAGTAGGTTTTGGTAGCTTAAAGTAAGTCAATGAAGATGAAGGCTCCCATTTCGGGGTGTGATTGTAGTACTATGCAAGGTCTGGGTTTAGGGTTTAGGGTTTAGGGTTTAGGGGTTTAGGGTTTAGGGTTTAGGGTTTAGGGTTTAGGGTTTAGGGTTTAGGGTTTAGAGTTTAGGGATTGTAGTACTATGCAAGGTCTAGATATGGCTCCTTTGATTTCGGACACTCCCCAAACATTAAGTCGAAAAAGCAATGCCTTCAATCTGCATCGAAACAACCCAAGATTTAGGTTCAAGGGAATCTCGGGCTGAGGGTTAGGGTCTAGGGTGTTTGGGTGTTAGGGTTTAGGGTTTGGGTTGAGGGTTTAGGGTCTGGGGCTTGGAACTTGGAATCCCATTACCTATATTGTAATAGTATGCTTGAGGCTCACTACTTTGGTGGTAGTATAACAGAATTACCCCCAAAACTCTACTCTAATCATTCAAACCCCTGTACTATGGTAGTCGAGAGTAAGCCTTCAAAACTGAAACCACAGCTCCAATACTCCCAACCGTATGCATACGAGGCCTTTTCCCTGAACCCTGAATTCGGGTTGCTTCTAAACCCTATAACCCCAAACCCCAAACCCTAAACCCTAAACCAGCAAAGCCCTGACGTGCGAAAGCCACATTAAAGCCAACGGAAATCCTTATACAAGCCTGAAATTCCTCCCCGTAAGCCCTAAACCCTGATAAAGCAACCCATAAAACTTACATCCCCAATAAGCCAAGGAAATGAAAGGTTCAACTTTCAGACTACTACTAAATGATAAGAACCCAACAAGTTTAAAGGTTGGGTATTGGGGAACTAAGTTATGGAACCCTGTAGATCCCTTTAAAGGACCCCTATAGATCCCTATAAAGGAAGCCTATAGATCCCTTTAAAGGAAGAAAAGCAGGCAAGCATCGGAGAGCTCTGCGCCGCCTAAGCAGGCGGAGAAGAAGCTGGAAAGTTGCCGATGAAGCAACGCGTTCACGTGGAATTACGCTTTCATTGCGAACCACTACGGCTGATGAGAAAAATCCTGCATTACCCATAATAAGGAATATACCTATAGTTTAGGGCCCTTTTATATCATCAACAGTATGATGGGTATCCATTACTAAGGGACCTCACTACCCAAATACGGGAGCGATCATTCTCTGCAAGAACTTTGGGTCTTGGGTTGCGCCACCGGCTTTGGTGCTGAGTCAACCAACCCTAAACCCTTAACCCGTAGATCCTAAATACTAAACCGTAAACTCTAAACCCTAAACCAGCTTCCTGTCTTGCTAGATCAATCAAGTCCACGGTTCAGGCTAGACTTAGCTGACGGTTAGATCAATAAGGATCCTTTAAACGGTTTAAGGCTGAAGGGGTTTAGGGCTTAGGGTTGGAGCGTTCCGATAAAGAGTATATAAGGGTACGGAAACTGGTGTTTTTACAGGTTTTAGTATGAGGTCTTAAGAGTTAGGCTAGGTTTTGGGGTGTATGATAGTGCAGTCATACTAACGATTCCTGCAATATTTGTTCAAAGCCTCTCTATTCGGGAGTGTATAATCTAGGGATATGGATACAGATATTTAGAGGGGAGTTGTTGAGGAGATGCTTTAAATACAGATACGTAGAGGGGAGCTAGAGGTAAGTTGTTGAGGAGGGGCTTTAGATACAGATACTTAGAGGGGAGTTGCTGGGGAGAGAGGGCTTTTCTCGTAGGAGAGTGTCGTCGGCTTTCCTGATCGGCAAAATCCGTCGTCGCCGACAAACGGAGGAGCCGCAGACTCAAGCTGCAATATCCTGGAACTTTCCCTTTTCTCTTCCACTAGCTTGCTAATCATAATAAAAACATGAATATTAAACAATAATCGTATTAATTACACTCTTCGTTAGTAGCAATCATGGTCAGAAAATAATACCCTTGACAGTCTCGTAACGGTTGATGATAGTGAAATGAAAGAGCTCTTAGAACACTAAACTTTTTAAGTTGAGGATAAAGGGAGGTTTCACAGCTGCAAGGTACATTTGCCTGGATCGCTGCTTAGGGTTTAGGGAATAAGGGTTTAGGGTTTAGGGCGTAGGGTTTAAGGTTTAGGTTTAGGGTTTAGGGAAAGTTTAGAGTTTAAGGTTTAAGGTTGAGGCTGGGTGCCCTCCGGCACCAACCATCGCTCCACCCAGGTCTTTGTGTTCCTCTCTCTCTCCCTCTCTTGCTTCTTCTCTCTGTCTCTCTCTCTCTCTCTCGCTTGCCTCTTCCTTCTTGCTGTCGGGGCGAACTCCCGGCACTCGGGCGAGGACTAGGACTGGGTCAAGCAGCCCACCTGGAGGTGCCTTGGCTTTAATTTATCGCGTCGCATTGACGCCTTTAGTGGCTTCATCTTAGGTTGAGCCACGTACCTCTCTGCTCCCCAAGGTCTCTCGGCGTCGGTTTATCCCTCTCTCCTCTTTTTTCTCTCTCGGTCAATATCTGTGGCTTAGGGTTTGGGGTCTGTGATTGAGGATTTGGGGTTTGGGGGTTTAGTGATTGAGGCCTGCGGTTTCGGGATGCGTGGGGCCCATGGGATTAGTCTCGTAGTCTCGAAGTTTTTAGGGGTTCAGGGTTTGGGTTTCGTGAATATTCAAAAGCTTCGCCTCAACCCCATGTAACACAGGGGCCTGAATAGTGTGTGATATAGTCCTTATATTATGTTGCGGGTTTGGGGCCTTCGCTTTAGGGTTTGGTGTTTAGTTAGGGCTGTCACGGGGGCCGGAGGTTTCGGCTGTAGCGTTTCGTGTTCAGGGCCGTCGTGCAGCTGTCTGCATTGCTCGAGCTCCCATCGCATTAACTTCGCTCATCTGCACCATAGTCGCCATGGGCTTCTTGGTGCGTAGAATCCTAAACCCTAAACCCTAAACCCTAAACCCTAAACCCTAAACCCTACACCCTAAACCCTAAACCCGTAGAATCTGGCCCCTGAGCCCCAAACTATGGGTGTTTTGGGACTTACAGGGCTTAGTGGGCTATTGAAAAGGATTTAGGGTTTAGGGGTTTAGGGTTTAGGGTCTAGGGTTTAGGGTTTAGGGTTTCAACATAGCGTTTTGTACAAAGGAACCTAAACCATAAACTTTCGGGAGTCTTGGGAAGGGATTTCTACGGGTTTCGTGGTTTCGGGTTTCGGTTTGGGGTTTAGGGTTTAGGGTGTAGCTTTCGGTTCCCTTGGCATCTAAACCCCAAGCCCCAAAAACGCAAAACACTAAAACGCACCCACCAAGCCTCACGAAACCCCCTTCTAGTACCCTTCTAGGCACCCTGGAGAAACCCTCGAAGGAACCCAAAACAGCCCCCTGAAATCCTAAACGCTTTGGGCAAGTTCGGTCTCTGAGGGGGCTTGAGGAATCCAGGATCGCCCACTCCGGGGATTTGCGCCCTCGTGCCCTCTTGAAGGGCCCAATCAAGGGCTTAGTTGCTGAGTTCATAAGCCCAAGGTGTACACTTTCAGTCGGGATCATATTACCCCAAAATGTGTAAAGTGCACTCATTCAGCTACTAAGCGGGTTATAGACGGGTCCTGTACAGGTTCCGTAAGGCTTGGGGTTTAGGGTGTAGGAAGCCGGTAGATCGGGACATCAGACGATCGTCCCGTTGTTGTAGAGCCTGAGGGCTTTCTGAAAACAGATCTTCAAGCTGCTGACGGGTTGCGGGTTTAGGGTTTAGGATCACTATTAGGGTGTAGGGTTTAGGGTTTAGGTTTCGGGTTTAGGGGTGAGGGCTCAGGGTTGAGGGCTTAGGGTCAAAGGTTTAGGGTTGGGGGGGGGTTAGGTACGAAGGCAATCGGCGAAGTCATATCAACGCCCATAGGTGGGGTCTCAGGATTACGTGTCTAGCTGGAGTCAAGGCCTGGAACCGATGTGCGATTGGAGTTTAAGATCTTACGGTTTAGGTTCAAGGGTGTTGAGGGTTTGTATAGGGGGTTATAGGTTTTGGGGTTTAGACTTGAGGGCTTTTGTTGAAGGAATTTAGGGTTTATAAGGTTGTACAGTTTTGAGCTTGGGGTTGTCAGGTCTGGGGTTTGGGTTGCAAGGCGTTGGGTTTCGGGCTTTGCGCTTGAGACACATAAGCAGAGAAAACAGAATAGCTACTTGCAGGTGTGCATTCATATTGTCTCCTTATGGGTGCCTTATGACTACAGTATACTGTACAATGCACTAGAAGAACATCGTTTGAGTGGGTAGCTATGCTACAGCATATGTGTATACGGACGATTACGGGATGCTATGGCTACTTATTCAGACCTCTGTGCCAAGCCCCGACCCTAAACTATAGGTGTCGATTTCAACATCCTTCAGACAGACTTCTAGTACGGCTCCAATTAGGGTCTAAGGATTAGGGTTTAGGGTTTAGGGTCCAGGGTCTGGGCGAAATCCCAACAAATCGTTAATCGGTGCCCAGTAAGACCGCCTGACCCTGAACGCTAAACCCTAACCCTAAATGCTATGCCTACTTGGACGCTCATTGGACGAAGAAAGCAGGCTTCATAAGAGGGCACGAAATAGAATTGCTACGTCGGAGGAGCCTCCCAGCATCCCAACATCATATAATATAGGCACCCCTTAAAATTAGAATAATGTGCTTTAGGGATCCTTAGTACAACTATGCAAGTTTAGAGGCGAGGTTAGCGCAAAGTATATTCATTCATGGTTGAAAGGTTTAAGTAACAGAAAAGTTGCAAAAGCCACAACCCAAAACCCTAAACCCTAAACCCTAAAACTCCAAACCCTATTTGTCGACTCTGGCACTGCGAAGGTGGTCGCGCAGTCCTTCAAGAAGCTTCTCGGCTTCGTCTTCGGGAACCTCGACTCCTCCACAAGCAAAGTGAAAACCCGCTGCGATCCAGTCCACCTATGGCCCCATCTGCAATTTGCGCCGAGAGACAAGGAATAAAAAAGTAAGGTAAAAAGCGAGTACCAAGCAAAACAAAAGATCCAGAACGGCCTCGTCAGTACAGCCCAGAAGATCATCGCTTTACAGGAGTAAAGCAATCCAGCCCGAGTGGGCCCACTAGCAATGGCAATGCTCTTGAAATCCGTCCTTGCTCGAGCTCTTTTCCAGATGTTTCGGCCCTTCATTGGAATCGTTACTCATGCCTGACGAGATGCAGCCGCAAAAGGAACCCACTGACTTACTGGAACCCCTGTGCCGAGAACACAGCCCCGAGCGGGCCGGTAAACCCTAAACCCTAAAACCTAAGCCCATACCCTAAACCCTGAACCCTTACGCGTGTTCTGATGCAATTCTGGCAGACTGTCGTATGCGCTGACTCGATGTCTAAAGAGAAGGCACCCAAAGTGGCTTTTTGGGTTTTGGCAGTAAGGTCGGGGAAAGGGATCCAAAAAAAGATCTCTAAAAAGGTAAAGCCACCCAACCGGGTTTTAGCGTGCTTTAGGGTTTTAGGGTTTCGGGTTTAGGGGTTGAGGGGTTTAGGGTTTAGGGATGGCTTCAGATAGGCCATGTTCGAGGGCTTCCAGTTGTCAGATCCTTTGTGAAAATCTGGGAGCCCAACAAAGCAAACTCGCGGTCCTGGCAGGACATTCCAAAGAGCCTTAAACCTAACACGCCGAACCCAGAACCAAAACCCAACCAACCCCCCGCACTCTCCAAAAGAAATGATTTCATACAAGACTGAACACACTACACCAAAGAGCCACAAATCCCAAATCCTCAAGACACGACCCACAACCCTAAGCCCTAAATCCCTGGACCCTCAGCCGTTTTGAACCCTTCACCCTGAACCACCAACCCCTCAACCCTACACCGTGAACCCTACTCGAACCCTAGAAAGCCTGCTTGTTGGAGGCTTCCTTGCAATCTAAACCCCTGAACCCGAAACCCTCAACCGAGACAGGGCAGAATGCAAGCCCAAGCAACATGGGGCACACGTCACAGGTTTCCTTGCGCACAGCTTCTGAGGATTCCGGGAAGGTTTAGGGTTCAGGCTTTAGGTTTAAACGGTTTCGAAGGTTTACAGGGTCTGCAGGGCTTGGAGCATGAGAGGGTTGAGAGGGTCTACAGGGTTTAGAAGGTCTAGGGTGGCTCTAGTAGAGTATGAGGATTTAAGAGGTGAGTTTGTCCTAGGCGCGTTAGAGAGTCAACCGAAGCTATTTTGCCTTGTTGGCCACTATATCGGATAATATATCCCAAACCAAAACAACAAGCAACTAAACAAAGCATCCAGGAGCCGTATAGCTTGGGCTAGCCCAAAGGGTCCATATACAACCATTATGGAATTTGGCCCCAAAAGACCGTCCTCCCTATGGTTTTGGGTACCTAATTCTATAATAGTAGTATATATGGACCCTCTAGGTGGGTTTTTACTTTATGCTCCAGGGTTGTGCGTGGAGGGTGCCGGATTGACTGGGCAGCTTCCTTGCAACATGCACGTTGTGCTGCTTGAGATTTCATGTCTTATATGGGGACCTTAATAATTAGAATAGGGCTTGGAGGTATATTATACTATAACTATACGAAGGAACCCCCGAAACCCTATTCTATGACTTTTCAGTGGCCTGACCAGTTTTGAAATCGTTCCTTATAGGGCTGATTGAAAATTTAAGGGCTTCCTGATCTCGCTGTAACCCTGTACACTGCCTGGGACCTTACAACCTCAACCCCTAATGGTTTAAGGTTTTAGGGTTTAGGGTTTAGAGTTTAAGGGTTTATAGGGACCTACATACTCTACCCTAAACCGAGACCGAACCGATGGGGATGAGGAGGGGGTGGTATTATTGGAGCGGTGGGGGAGGAATGAGGGGGGTAGCTGCTCCTGAGAAGGGAGGGAGGAGGGGGTAGGGCTGGTCCTTGGGCGAGAGTGTGGAAAACAGGTGGTTTATGTGTCCCTTTCATGAAGCAGGCGAATTGGTAGCTGCTGTCGCGTGTTGTGCGTTCCTGGCGCTCTTCCAGCCACGTCCAGCCTTGGCGATCCAGTTGTGCAGCGGGGAGCACGGCATGTCATGCAGCACTCAGCTACGAAGAAATCGTGCGGACGCATGCCTCCAAGCTCGGGACGACCTCGGGCGCTCGTCAGGTCCCCTGCTTCGACGACGCCAACCTGGCAACGAAGCAGGTGTTCGTGCATTGGAAAGGGGGTGGGAGCGGGGAGGGAGGAGGGCGGGGGGTTTGGTGCAGGCTCGTCGACAAGCACGCTATTCGAGGCAGCGGCTTTCGCCAGCACGGAACAGTGTGTTTGCGTGTTGCAGATCAGGTGTTGGGCGGAGGGAGGTTCCGGGTAGGGTGGCCAACGGCACACGATTCGCGGCAGCGACGCACCAGTTGGCGGTGTTGTGGCCGCGCCAACCTGGGCACAGAGCAGAGTCTTGTGCGTGGCAGAGACGAAGGGAAGAAGGCCGAAGGCACGCAATCCGACGCGGCGGCCGTTGCCCGCCGTGCTCCACCATGCAGTCCTCGGAGTGGCTGCATGCAATTCGAGACTGCGGCTGTCCACCGTGGTTTCCCAGCCTAAGCATTGCAGACAGGAGAACAGGCGAGAGTCGCTTCCAGGGCAGCGGGTACAACGTCACGGAGCCAAGGCGCTGTGTGGCTCCTCCGTCAGCGTACGTACCACGCGATGGTCTCGCGTAGTGCGGCCTCGGTGTTCAGGCAGGACGACGATGTTCCAAGACTGCTCTTGCTAGCCTCCGTTGCATGCTAAGGTTGCGACCACGAGAGCGGGACATGGCGACGGCACAGTGTGCAGAGCCAAAACTGCTGCGATGGACGTGATGGCGCATGCGAGGTTGTATGGATGTACTGGCGAAGAGGCATGGGGCCGGAGACTCTCGCAGCATCCTGCGCACCCTTGCCTCCCGGCCTGCCCAGCTGGTCGCAGGCTCCTCGACGGCACACTCGAAGCGAGTGGCGCCGACGTGTCCAGTTGTCACCCAGGCAAGACTGCGAGCCCACAAGTTCTTTTCCTGATTCAGTCACACAGGTTCTCACGACATGGAGCAGCAAAGCAAATGGGGCATCACTGCCTACAACTCCCCCAGCCAGACCCTAGACCACAGATCACAGCATCGGTGCAATCGCAGCCGGAGAACACGTGGAAGCAAACAGTTTGGTGACCAACGTCTTTCAGAATCAGACAAGGAGAAGAACTAGCCACGGACACTGGTATTTTTGGCAGCCCCTGGAAGTCTCGCTGCCCACAACGTTGGCCTATCGCAGGCATTTACATGCAGAAAGCTTTCATGCCTGCTGCACTTGTGGCAGCGAGCAACAGTCCCGCACTCTGATACCGCCACTGCAGCTTCCCTATCTGTCAGTGCAGCAGCTTCGAGTTAAAGTCCCAGCGCGGACTTTAATGCTTAAAATACTTCAATATTTCAGTATTAAAGTCGTTCCTGGCTCAGGCCAGAATCGCGGCTAGCCGGACTGTAATATTTAATCTGCAGGGCGGGACTTTAAAATTAAAGCAAGGAACTACGGATCAAATATTAAAGTCCAGCTGGCCGCCATTCTGGCCTGAGCCAGGAACGACTTTAATATTGAAATATTCAAGTATTTAAACATAAAATCCTCATGCGGACTAAATATAAAAACCCGGCTCAAACCGCAAAGCCTCAATCCGTAATGCCTAAACCCAAGGTTCCAGAACTGCCGCCGGAGTGGCAGCACAGTACAAAGCGGCTTGCAACGGAAAGACAGAACACCTGCGTGTAGGGTTTAGGGTTTAAGAGTTTTGTTTACGGTTTAGGGTTCAGGTCTTCATAATTTCAATAGGGTTGCTATAAGGTTTCCGTACAGGGTTCCGCTAAAGGGCTCTATACTTCGAACGAAAAAAGGGAACTGCAAGGAATCCTATGTTGCTGGTTCTTCAGGACTTTAATCCAAAGATCGACTTCAGAGGGATGGGCCCAGGGGTGCATACAGGAGCCCTATATGTAAACCCCAAACCCTAAACCGGGGCACATAACAGTACATGTATACAAAGGGAGCCCTATGGATTCAAATTGCTGCTTATTCCCGCCTTGGTTTCTACTGAGGGTTCGCCGTCAAAGGGATTTAAGCGACTAGGGTCTTGCCCTTCAACAGCTGTTTTCGGACCATGCATGAGCTGCCTAAGGGGATTTCATGTAGGATTTAATGATTACGTTAGGGTTCGGAGATGTCCCAAGTACTAGTCTAGCTTGTGCTCAACCCTTTACAAACCTTGTCACGCACTGACATAGCTTCTCAAGCGTTTCCTGCACCCTTTTTGAAAGCCCTAGATTGGGGTTTGGGGTGCGACTTCGTAGCAAGCAACACAACCCCCCAGCGGCTCAAGATCGTCCTTTAAAGGCCTCTGATGTTTAGATGACGTAAGGGGTCTGGGCAGGGGTATGGGTGCCGGATTATGACTCTGCAGAAACAGACTGAGAGGCCCCAGTCTACTGTACTATGCAACGCCCTTTAAGCAGGTATGGCTTTTGGGTGGTTCAGGAATCCCTCCACCTTAATTCCTAAGCCCGAAGCCAACAACCCTAAGCCCCAAAGCGGTCGTAAGGGCTTGATATAGGGGCCGAAAAAGTACAGGGCGTTTGGGTTTATGCCTGCTACTTTATCGTTTGTCAGGAACCCATGGAATACGATACGATTGGTGGGTTTAGGGCTGATGCCACCGAAGGCACAGACCCAGCATTTTCGCTTGTGCGCAGTCTCGAACGCCCAGATCATCCGGGAAAACCTGATCCCAGACCCTGAAAGTAAAAAAAAAAATACAAAATTTTATTACGAAAACCTGATCCCAGACCCTGAAAGGATCCAAAAAGTCGATCTCGTTAGCAGTACAAGGGTCCCAAACTAAGGCATGGGTTTTACGGTTTAGGTTTAGGGTTTAGGGTTTAGGGTTTAGGGTTCAGGGTTTACGGTGTAGGGTTTAGGGTTTAGGGTTTAGGGTTGAGGGTTGAGGGTTTAGGGCTTGGTTTTTTAGGGTTTCAGGGTTTAGGGTTTCAGGTCCTCCAAGGGGATGGATGCTGAACCCGGCTTCGAGGAGCTTTTCGGGGGCCCAGGATCCCTTTTGAAAGAACCGAAATGTAGAAACAAATCCGCCAACATACACCGTTTGAGCACTGCATGGTTCACCTGTTCTTTGTTGAGCTTGGGGTGGCATCGTCTGTTGAGGATGTCGCTGACCAGCCTGCACCGGGCCGGAGTTACTGCGCCAGCTACAATCCGAAGAACATGCTCCACCCTATCACTTAAGACTCTCCTTTCCGACAGGACAGGTGGCTCCAGCGTCCAAAGTAGCAGATCCTTGTTCTTCGCCGGCTTCTTCGGCCAGGATGTCTGTGATGTGAGAATGTCAAGCCCCACCACCGCTGCCAGTGCATGCTGGGACGCAACCCAAAGACTCCAATGTCCCTTAATTAAGGAATATACCTTCAAGTATAATAGGATCCCTAATATGATTTAAGGTATATTCCTTAATTAAGGGACATTGGAGTCTCTGGGAAACTGGTCGTCGAGGGAACGGATCATGTTGACCGCCCCAGGAACGACCGATAACCTCTCATGCACGCGCAGCATCACCTTGATCCGCTCCTTCTTGTGGCCTTCATAATTAGAATTGGGTTTTGGGCAGCTTTATAGTATAATCATAATAAGGAACCATATGGAACAATGTCGGTACTTATTTCGGATTCGATAGTAAACCCTACACGCTGAAACCTCTGAAACCTCTGAAACCTAAACCTCACGCCCTGAACCCCAAAACCCTACACCCAGACCCCGAAGCCATAAACTAAAAACCCTACAACCAAAACCCGAAATCCTCAACCATAAACCTAAAACTTCATACTGTAAAACGTGTAGGGCCTCAGCCCTCAACTAAACCATGGGCTTGCGCAGAAAGGTACCAAGCTCAGCGCCCCCATCGATGAATTTATTGAGATCATCCTATAAGACTAAGCCCTAAATCAGAACATCCAACTTAGGGTTTACAGCTGAGGGCTTTACAGCCAAATCTACCTTCCGATCGCTCAGAACCTTCTGAAAGAAAAATCTGTAGAAACCCCCTTCGAAGAACCCTACACCCCAAACCTTGGTTTTTGAGGGTTTCAGGGTTTAGGGTTTCAGGTCGATTCAGGCCCTACAAGGGGATGGATGCTGAACCCGGCTTCTAGAAACCCCTAAACCTGAGGCTTCAAGGCTTTTTTCAGTTGCAGGATAAGCATCTAGGATTATGAAATTCTTTCTAGCTACAGCAGCACATGTCAGGAATGGACCCACAGGCCCCAGAATGCACGCACAAGAATGGACCCACCACGATGTTTCACGAAAAATGCATGCACAAGAATGGACCCACAACGATGTTTCCCGAAAACATGCACGCGCAAGAATGGACCTGCAGCTGCACTCTTTCGGCGTGTTGTTGGTTGTTGTTGGTTACCGTTGGTTGTTGTTGCTGTTGTTGTTGCGGCTGCTGCTGCTGCTTCTTCTTATTATTCTTTTGGTGTTGTTGCTGCTGCTGCTTCATATTGTTTTTGTTGTTGTTGTTGTTGTTGTTGTTGTTGTTGTTGTTGTTGCTGTTGCTTCTTCTTTTTGTCGTTGTTGTTGTTGCTGTTGTTGCTGCTGTTGTTGTTGTTGTTGTTGTTGCTGCTGCTGCTGCTGCCTCTTGTTCTTGTTGTTGTTGATGTTCCTGTTGCTGTTGTTGCTGTCGTTGTTGTTGTTGCGGGCATTTTCTGAGCACGCCGGGCCTGTGCGGGCAGTGTGGGTCCATTTTCCGGGAAGTGTGGGTCCATTTTCCATGCAGGCGGGCAGTGTGGGTCCATTTTCTGGGCGGGCGGGCAGTGTGGGTCCATTTTCTGGGTGGCCCTGTGGGGGCAGTGTGCGTCCATTTTCTGGGGGGCCTGGTGGGGGCAGTGTGCGTCCATT
>CAJNDV010011969.1:32116-52421 GCA_905221635.1 Symbiodinium sp. CCMP2456
ACCCTAAATCCTAAACCCGTAACCCTAAACCCTAAACCCTAAAACGAAAACACCCGAAAACTGACAGCACACCAAGCCTAGGGGCATCTCAGTTACCACAGCGTTACAACTTGGCCGCCTCTGATACACGAACCTGATTCAGAGACCCTGGGTCTCTATTTTAGGGTTTAGGGTTTAGGGGTTTAGGGTTTAGGGTTTAGGGTTTAGGGTTTAGGGTTTAGGGTTTAGGGGTTCTGAACCTACTATATTGGGGTTATAGGGCCAGGGTTTCTTAATCAGGTTAATACTTGCCTTGTACTTGGTGGATCAAGACACTTTAGAAAGTAGTTTTTAACAACCGAAAACCGGTGCTGCTGCTGATGATGATGCTGCTGGCACTAGCGCTGGCGCTAGTACTGGTGTTGTGCTTGCTGGTGCCGGTGCTGGTGCCGCTGCTGCTGCCGCCGCCGCTGCTGCTGCTACTGCTGCGGTGGTTGTTGATGCTGTAGTGGTTGTTGTCTTCGTGCTGTGTGGTGTTCTTGCTCTGAGGCTTACCACCATCGTTGTTGCAGACCCACGATGGTTGCAGACCTTCTTGCTGATCTTGTAATTATTGCCGCGTTCGATGTCCGATTTCCGGCTATTTCCAATGCTAGGCTTTGACATGTCGTTCTTGCTCTGTAGTCTTTCTGGTTGCGTAAGTAGTGTTGTCATGACGTTCATGGGCGCAACAGCCTTCACGATTGTTTCTCGCTCCTCCTCTATGTCATGCCCTAAACCCTAGATCCCTACACGCTAAACCCCTAAAACCCTAAACCCGTAAACCCCTAAAACCCTAAACCCTGAACCCTAAACACTTGAACCCTAAACCCTGAAACCCTAAACCCCTCGGGGCGACAGGTGGCCACTTGGTGGCAGCCGCAGGCTTGCGGGCACCAAAACGCAAGTGGGGAGTAGAACACACTGCCTGGCAGCGTCATTCAGGAGGGTTCGGGGTCTAGCTCAGGGTTTAGGGTTTAGGGGTTTAGGGTTTAGGGTTTAGGGTTTAGGGTTTAGGAGTCTATGCCTTTATCCTCAACGAGTAATTAACTCGAAACCGGGAACCCTAATCCGCAAGCCTGAAACCATCGACCTCCCGACCTCTCCATGAAGCAGCTCATAAAGAGGACTCAACCGTTGATAAGGGTCTGTAGGCTATAGGATCCTGGATGATCAAACTGGAGATTAAGTGCATACCATAACTTAACATAGCCATAGTACCAAATATTCAGACCTGAACATTAAAAGCTCCGAGTCAGCCCGGTTAGCAAAAAGCACTGCCGGCTGGGTGCGCCAATCAAGTGTTACATTACTTCCCTAGTACTCAGGGGCATAAATGCTTTCAACTTTCACAACAGCACGACTTTCTACGACGAGCCCGCAACTTCAAAATCTTGGCATGCGGAACCAAGTCATAACATCTGGATGCACAACGTTTCAGACACACATAATCCACAAACCCTAAAGCCCAAACCCTACACCCAAAACCGTGAACTCCGAACTCTAAACTTCAAGCTCTACTCTCTAAAGCTCTTTAGCGTTCAGCCCTTGCCTGTACCCAAAATCAAGACCCGAAACCCCAGACCGCAAACCCTTTAAAGTTGCGGCAAAACGTTGGAACATCGTTATCCTCATGCCCCTAAGATAAAGTACAGGGAATCCCAACACTACTCATCTGCACTCCAGGTGCCAACTTTCTGGGATTCACTGTAGAGAGGTACTATAAGCCCTAAACCCTAAACCCTAAACCCTAAACCCTTATAGGGCCGGCCCAATAAAAAATCAAACTGCTTAGTGATAAAGAAATATTGATACAACCCCCCTACACCATTAACCCTGAACCCTAAACTATACGAACCCTAAACCCTGAGCCCTCTAAACTCTCTAAACCCTAAGCTAGACCCGACAGTCCAAAACTCTACACACCCTAAACCCTAAACCCCAAACCCTAAACCCTGAACCCTGAACACTAAACCCTAACAGCCGACGGCGCCGACCTACGCACCAGCTGCTGCGCATCACAGGATCCTGGGCCGAGGCTGACAGACCTGGCCAGGGCAAGGCTTACGGACTTCCATAAGGGTTTAGGGTTTAGGGTTTAGGGTGGAGGTGTTTAGGGTTTAGGGTTTAGGGTTTAGGGTTTAGGGTTTAGGGTTTAGGGTTTAGGGTTTAGGGTCTAGGTGTTTTTGGACTTTCGGGCTTTGGGGCCTTGGAGTTTAGAGGTTTCCAGTGAAAGACGAGAGCACAGTGAGTGCATTTGCACGGCCGCCGCAACATTTGCATTACATCGCAGTGGCTCTCGACTTACTGTGGGCGGCAGTCCGTATGAATTTTGTTGGGTTGTAGGGGCTTCCGGGGTTGGAGTGAGGGATTTATGGGTTTAGGGTTATAGGGTTAGGGTTCAGGGCTGGGGTTTAGGGTTTACGGTTGGGGTTTAGGGTTTAGGGCTAAGATTTAGGGTTTAGGCTTGTACGGATGTTGTACCCTAAACCCTGAACCCTACACCCTAAATCCCAAACCCTACACCCTAAACCCTAAATCCTAAACCCTAAATCCTAAACCCTGAACCCTAAACCCTACATCCTAAATCCCAAACCCTACACCCTAAAGGTATGGGACTCTGGAATGCCTTTTGGGTTCCGGTGCTCACCCTCCGTAGTCTCAGGTTCCCTAAAAAAGCTGTTACTGGTTTAGGGTTTTTAGGGTTTAGGGTTTAGGATTTAGGATTTTAGGGTTTTGGGTTTAGGGTTACTAACCAATGGCTGTTGCGCGCTGCGCCAATTTATTCAATACTTGATCCGCTTGCCTGTGTTGCAAACCATCATCACCACTCCCACCGCCACCGCAACCGCCAACAGCGAAACCACAACCAGCACGAGCAACGCGACACAACCTCGACTGTAACAGCAACGGGAAGCGACAGAATCACAAAGGCTAGTTCTAAAGCCCCAAAGCATAAACCCTAAACCCCAAACCCCTCAACCCCTAAGCCCTAAACCCTAGAAGGTGCATTGCCTGTGCGCCCTCTGCAACCCGAAGTCCTTCTCAAAACAACAAACCCTGCCAAACCTGCCCTGCAAACCCGCACGGATGTGGCAAGTCGATTATGGCTCGGGTAAGAACTGCCCCCACCCTGTAGCAACTGGTTTAGAGGTTTGGGTTTAGGGTTTCAGGGGTCATACTCAGGGCTAGTATCCAGCTGTCACAGAGTCGGGGCAGTACCCTAAACCCTAAACCCTAAACCCTAAACCGTTTAGGGTTTTGGGTTTAGGGTCTAGGGTTTAGGGTTTAGGGAGCATCGCACGACTTCTGGACTTCGAATCAGAACTCGAACGAAAGCTTGAACCCTGTGTGCAGATGGCTTGCAATCGAGCTCTACCTGCTCTACTTAAGCCATCAAGCCCATCACCTAAACGCGAAGACTTGACATCACCAAACCTCAAAACCCCTAGACCCTAAACCCTAAACCCCCAAATCCTAAACCCGAAACCGCAAAACCCTAAACTCCCTAAACCCTAAACCCTTAAACCCTAAACCCTAAACCCCAAACCCCAAAACCCCAGGCCGAGTAGGCTTCGAAGTCCCTCAGCTAGATAAGATGCCAGGAATCATCGTAGGCTCGTACTCAACCCTATCAAGACCAGGGAATATCCCTTAGCTGCTGCTAACCTTAGCTCAGCTACACGGCATCTTTGAGCTGAAACAACCCTCCACCCACAAGTCCTTAAAGTCAACAAAAGCCACCCTAGCCTACGTATTAAAGTGCAGAGTTGAGAGTTACCGCTTCCAAACGTTCTTGGGGCATCGTCCCTGGCCACCCACTTGCCTTGAGGGTTGAGGTTTTAGTTTTGCTGTGCACTGGCCTTCACAACCCACTTGCTTGACATACTCAATCCAATCTGGGAGGTAGCTGAGGCTTGCTGCAGAGTCGAAGTCCACCCTCAGGATTGTCGAGGGCTCAGGGGCGTCGGGTCGCTAAGAGCACCCATTTCAAGGCGGACTTGGGAGTGTAGGTTTCGGGACTTACTAATACCCTACACTGCATGAGGGTTCAATGTAGGGGCTTAATAATTAGAATAGGGTTTTGGGGTATACTCTGGTATAATTATAATAAGGAACCCCCACAATAGTACAAACAATTATTTAGGCCTAAACCCTAAACCATAAACCCTAAACCCTAAACCCTAAACCTCAAGGGTGTAGGGTTTAGGGTTCGGAGCGCAGCGTTTGGTTGTTTATAGGGCCCCAAAAAAGCACATAAGCAAAAATTAGGATAGGGATATCCCAAAAAAACCCCTTATGATGAAGCCCAATAAGGTAGGGATATCCCTACAAAATGGTTGTGCTTGTATTCTTTTACCCTAAACCCTAAACCCTAAACCCTAAACCCTAAACCCTAAACCCTAAACCCCTAAGTGTAGATCCTGTGCTCAGGGCTTACCAGTCGAGGGCTTTCGGGTCCCTGAACCCAACTTGGAGGATCGGAGGAAGTATGCAGTAAGTATAGTTTAGGGTTTAGGGTTTAGGGTTTAGGGTTTAGGGTTTAGGGTTTAGGGTTTAGGGTTTAGGGTTTAGGGTAAAGTTGTACGTGGCTTAAGCGGGATCCTAATTGGGGCTATGGTCTTTGATAGAAAGTCGCTACAAGCTTTTCGGCTACAGGCTTTTTTGGCACAGGGGGGCTTCCAGGGTCCTGATGTCGTGAATTGCACTCAACATGTAAGCGGTGTCCAATATAACGGCTCGAGGCTTAAAGTTCCGACGTCAAACCAGAAGCCATCGTCGTATGTGTGTGTTACAAAGATGACCTGAAAAGTTGAAGGATCGACCAAGCTTAGCTTCAGGGCAGGTCTGCTCTTGGAAACAACACATATGCGAGTACAGACTTGGAAAATGACCCAATCGCTACGGGAAGTGCGAACTGATGCCTGCCTTGGTGACCACCCAGGACAGACAACACAAAGGATTCCAGCGTCATGGGCTAAACTTATTAAGATTACCGGTAAAGGGTCTGCACCTATAAGGACAACTTGCGCTGTCAATTACCTCATCAAACCTTACTGCCTCGATACTCCTGCATGTACAAAGTGGGGACCTTGGGATCACAGGCTTCCTACAACGGAACGGTAATTGAGAGTCTACCACTTTCACAATCAGCATTGCAATAGTCTGAAGAATTACCAGAACAAATGCGCAAGTACCAACTGCAATGACTGCCTATCGAATCAGTTTGCGAGCTACTTGCTAGGATGCTTGGTTGGTGGCTTCAGGGATACACATGGGAACGGTCAACTGACTGGCAACTCAGAGGCTATGGATTGGATTGGAATGTGCCCTGCGATCTGCAGAAGGGAATTTTCACGGCCACAGACCAAGATCACAGATCGAAGCTCCACGGGGATTCACTGCCTCCTTCGAGGACGTGCACGCCCCACACCCAGTTGAGGCAGCTGAGCACGCTGCGTCTTTCCGAAGATGCATCGTGATAGACTAAAGAGAAACTCTTCTCGCCAGGTGTCTTCCTTGGATAGAAGACTCTCCAGCGCCTGGAAAGCTTCAACTCTTGTTGGAATTCGACTCTGCCATGCTTGCACGAAGGCAAATAAGGGGTGATGGCTGCGACATTGATTCTGGTCCAATCGATTTTGAAAGGCTCTTTCTGCAACCTCTGTTTCTTCGCTGGTGGCTTTGGGCACGCACTGGATGATGCAGCTTTTGCAGTGGCAGGCTTCTGCTTGGAAGCTGTCTCAGAGCCGGAAGTGGCAGCTGGCTTCGGACTGCTGCGCAGCTGCTTTCTGAACTGCGCCACATCTTGTTCTTCCAAGTAATCTGCAGCTAAGTCTAAATGCTTCTCGTCGCTCAGAATAGAACCGATTTCGCGAAATTCACTGCTGTCCCGATTGGCCAGGTAGCGATCGATTTGATCAGCCGTTTCACCAGGAAAACAGTGCTCAAGCATTGCTTTGCAAATCTCCCGCACAGTAGATGGGCGCCTGCCTTCCTTCTTGACACCGAGCTTTGAATAGAGCTTCTGCAAATAAGGCATTGTCAACCCCTTGAACCCCTGGGAGGCCGCCGAAGTTAGCAAACTGTCCCAAAGTCCAGATTGCAAAACGATGCCTTTTCCAACAAGGCTCCTGAAACCTCCAGCGCTTACGTGGGCCGGAGACTTCACAACAATCTCACACATCTTCCACAAGTTGAAATCTGTAACGATGCGGAACTGCAACGAGGATGTTTCGCTTAGATCCAGTTCCCAAAGCTTCAGCACCTCGTTGCGGTGACCCTTCACTTGCCGGCCTTTCACAGGCCATCCGAGCACGCCCCAGATCGTCGACTTGAAAACCCAGATTGCTGTTGTTGCATCGCTCTTTTTCCACAATACCCATCCAGGCAATGCCAGCATCGACTGCCAGCAACTCCGCAAGTCATCTAACTTCGTGCGAGTTGTATACAACAAAGCCTCAGTTGCCCAGGCAATCATCGAATGGTTGGCAGGAGATAGGCTTACCCACGTATCATTTTCAGACATCTGTTTCAAGCCATCTTTGCCTCCCAACGAGAAGCTTTCCATTTTGTCCGGAACGAACAGCTTCTTCGGAAGGGCGCTTGGCACTGCAATTCCGGGAACTTCTGCTGGTGGCTGGTAGCCGAGTCGCTGCAGAAGGCCTGTGTCTTGGAGGGACTGCCACAGATTGATTTTGTCGAGTCTGCCGCTCTTCACCTTTCGGGTTCTGTCGGTGGCATCATTGAAAGCTTCCTCCACCATCTTCGTGTGGCTGCACAAGTTGCCGAACAAGTCTTCGAGGTGCAATTGTAGAGTTGCAGTTGCAAACCAATCCATTTCCTGCAAGTCGATGAGCAGTCCTCTCACCGTAGACAAACTTGGCCAAACAAGGCTGTCTAGGAAAGACCTGTACCAAGGGTCCTGAAGGCTGAGCCGCTCGAGCTCCTGGCAAACTTCCCACAGAATCCGCAACTTCTCCAGGCACTCACCTCGTGATTCCTCTGCTAGCAAGCCGAGAAACATGAAAGGTGGAGCATGGGAGTACTCCCCCATGGAAAAGGATCTGCCTGCACAGACCTCTCGCGCAAGAGCGACCATCCTTTTTGCCATCTCATTCTCCACTAGGACGTCTGCTGCAGTTTGGGTGCCATCCGTGGCCAGGTCCATGCCTGCCCAATCCAAGGCATCACGGTCTTGAAGCTTCAGCAGGACCGCACGACAAGTTTTGGACGTAGCCTGCCCTATGCTCCAGGATTTGAGCACATGCATGGTCCCATCCTTTCCTGTCTGCATGACCTTCATGTCTTTCCCCATCTGGATTCGGACGGGGTCCACGATGTCAATCAGCATCGAAAACATGCGTCTGGTCGTGTTGTTGTGCATTACCAAAGTTGCCATTTCCAGAGTGTTCTTGCATTCCTTGCGAAGCAGCTCAACTGTCTCATTGCTGTGTTTAACGCTCTTTGTCGCCATGCCGGCAGCCTGCCCTGCAGCTTGGCTCGTGGCCAGAAGCCCTCGCACACCGTAATCATCACCATTTTCCAAGCCCAGGGGGGAGGCTGAAAGCGACTTCCACCAGCCTTCCCTCCAACCGTGGAAAAGCATGATGCAAAGCCGACCACTCCAGCATTCCCGAAAGCTGTGGCCACTGTCAAAGAAAGAAGCCCATCGAGCCCACTTGACATTGCTCCCTTTGTGAGAAAGCTCGGAATTTTCGCAAAGTTGACGAAAGACAGTCTGCATATGTTCTTCGCTCCCATAGTCCAGTGCACCTTGCAGTCCCCATTCGCGGCAAATTGCATTGTACGTCGACTGGAAGAAAACATTGTCGAAGGAAGAACTGCTTTTGAACACCTTCAATGTTGACTGAAGCTGGCCATGAAAAGCTGCGCCTTGAAACGGACCGCATCTCACATTCATGGCCAATGTACCTTCACGCACGATTGACCAGAAAGATGTGGCAACACACGCGGCCTTCAGGTCGTTCCAGATTCTGTGCCACGGGTCATGGCTGTAGTAGCCACGCAAGCCGAAGGCCTGAAAAGCCATCTGGACACACGGCCAACCAACGGAGCCCTGATCAACACAAACAACGAGGCTGGGTGACAGGTATGCCCTACCATCCTTGTCCAAGTGCTTCGGGTGTTCCAAAACTCGTTTGCCACTGTTGCGGTCGAGCACGGCGACACGCTTCTGCCCCACGCCCTGCTCTCTGCCCAAACAAACAACTTCCCGAGTCTCATGGCTTTCCAAACGTGTGGGACGCCGCAGAGGAAGGAAATCTGACAAGCTGTAACCAGTGCCTGCTTTGATGGCATTTTCCATGCACAACATATAATGCATATTCGCAGCACGTCGTGGCCGCATTTCTGCTGCGACCTCTGGGTCATCGGGGCCCGGTGCTTCACGCAGCCATTGGCACAAAGCGCTCTGGAGCACCTTTGCACTCTCATCGGACTCGGGGGCAACACTGGGCTCGTCAGCCAAAACCTTGGATGGAGTTGTGCTTCAGGGCATCACAATCGCAACCTACTCAGAACAATACACTCGGACAGCTTCCTGTCGAGTTGCGTGAACTGTCTGGCATGGAGAACGAGAGTCCGGACTATCTGGTAGAAACCCTAGGAAGCTAGAGACTTTGAATGACAACGACACGCTCTGGCCATCTTTAGATTGGATAGGGGGTAACTATTGTTGGACCAATTAGTTCGGGGCCTGCTTCTGGGCGAGTCATCACATCGGGATCGCGTAGTCTCCCCCGGTTTCGCACTTTACGACCTTGGGTTTGGGGTTCGATTTTCGGGTTTGCAGCTATCGAAACGGGATCTGCAGACTGCCCCCCTCTTTTCACCTGTGTGGACCCGCATTGGTCCACGTTCAAACATGCAGAAACGCCATTTTGTTCTGGACTTGGATGCTCAACAAGATCACGCGAGCTCCATTTTGCTACAAAGACTTGGGACGGCTCAAGAACAAAACAGCGCCATTTTGTTACGGGGACTTGGGTGCTCAAGAACACAGAAGCTCCATTTTCCTAGAAAGACTTGGGGCGGCTCAAGAACAAAACAGCGCCATTTTGTTACGGGGACTTGGGTGCTCAAGAACACAGAAGCTCCATTTTGCTAGAAAGACTTGGCTTGGACGTGCTTCCTGTCTCACTTTGAAGCTCTCATCTTCCACGGCGGGAGGGGGAGGGTGGAGAGATGATCCCTTCGCCGCGCACAGCCAAGGAGGGGTGAAGGGCGCACCATTTTTCTTCACCGGCGGGCATGGCGAGCATCATCAGCACCAGCTGGGTTTGGGGCACGCCAGACCGAGCATCATGAGCATCAGTTGGGTGCGTCGCTGGTGCAATAACTGCAACCGCAACCCACCACGTCCCATCCCAAGGTTCCAGGTTAGGTTGAGGGTTTATGTAAGCTTCACGGTTTAGGGCTCAGGGCTTAGGATTTGAAGTTTATTGCAAGATGTCGAATGTCGGGCTTTTGGCTTGGGGTTTAAGGTTTAGGGCACAGGGAGTTGTTTTGGGTTTGGTGTTGCAGTTTTAAGGTTCTTCCTGCAGGGCTCATTGTCATCGGCGGTGAAAACTCAGTTACGGCCGTGGGTGCTAGGGACGGAAGGTCTGCAAACCGAACGCGTCCAGTCAACATAAAACGCACCTGCAACCGTGGACACGACACTTTAGGTACATCCGCACGACAGGTGTGACACACTAAGCCGTACGTACGCCTCAACGTGCTACACCAAACCATTCAACAAAAATCACGGAGACTACTCACTGATCTGCACTATGAACCGTGGAACGCGAACACGGACTTGCACATCTTGGGCTGGGCAATAAACTCCTACACCATGTTGGATGGGACTGACTTTTGGACTAAAAGCCATCAGGCACTGCTTATTCTGCAGCCCACAAGCTGTTCGATTCCAGCTGTTGCTTCAAGTGCTACGGATACCCTGCTTTTCAACCGTAGATCTTTTCGAAACATGAGCTGGGATTCTCAACGAACCCTGACATGCCCAAGAGTTCCAAGTCACCTGGGGTGGTAGCCAAATCCCTGTGCAGGACCTCGAACAAGCGCCGACAAGGAGATCAACACCAGGATCGCCGAGACGCTTAGCATCCAAGCTCACAGCAACGACCACATTGTTGCATTTGTTTGATTGAAACTCCTCCCAACAGTTCGCAGCATAGCGACATGCATCCTTCCGTTGCCAGACAGCACCTTGGCTCGGATATGCAACATCATGCACGTCATTGATGACTCCACGGCTCAAGTGTTTTGCAGCTGCTTCCTGTCGTAGAAACTGGACAACATCCTCATCCACACAGTTGCGGCCTTGCTGAGCGGGGTCCAAGTCACGACCCAACATAACATCTCCATGAGAACTTTCGACAGTGTGTTGATCGATGTGCTGTGCCAGAGTCTCGAGCAGGACTTTGCACAAGGCTCGGGCTGCTTGGCAACTGTCCACCGCAATCCATGCCTTCAAAAAGCAACTCAGGAAGGATTGCCAAAAAGAAGACAAGCATGAATCCACAGACACTTGCCCGATGTCTGCATGGAGGGATGGAAGATGCACGCACAGCTGTAGGCCCGCACGCTGCAAACAACTCTGCATGATATGCTGGTCACGAAAATGCAACAGCAGCTCCGGCAGAGCTCCGCGCCCAATACTGCTTTCCAGCAGCGACCGCAGTACCAGCTGAGATGTCTCTTGATTTCGCTTCATACCAGCAACGCTCCACTGGCATAGGAGGCACAAGGCTCCAAGCAAAGTGATCTGCCATTCACTCCGAACCAACTCTGCAGCCGGCTCGCGGTTGAAGAGCTTGTTCCGAAAACGATTGGCTTTGGCAGATCTGATCAGGCAGTCCTCTACGGCCAGGCCCATGGGAGCCCAAGAAACAACCCAATCGCCTTCATCCTTGCAGCTCCTGTTCACAACATCATGTACGGAATGAGATTTGGCCAGCTTGCCACAGCAGACCAGCAACCGACGCAATTCCAAGTACACCAACCTCTGCCCGTCAGTGTATCGATAGACCCAAGCTTTGAGCAACGCAGGCTTTGGCAAACCCTGATCCAACCATCTAACATCCAGGTATCGGGCGTCGTGGCCATCAAATGCCATGCACGTTGCTTGCGAACTATGTCGGACTTAGGGGTTGAACCTCAACTGCTTACACCTGACACACGCTTTCAGGGAAAGTTTGGTGACAGGACCGGTCAGAGACATCAAGTGCCGTCGTTGCACAAGGAAGTTTTAGGCGATTGGGGATTACACAAGGACTTTGCTTGCTTGCGACGGCCGTTTGAGATCAGCTGACGGAAGTTTCGGACTGGCCATGTTCATTCACGACACAAGCGAATGCTAGTTTCGAGCCTCGCATCTGCACCAGACTGCACTCTAAACGGACCTGCGGGGCATGTTCCGGCAAATGCAGAGGTTTCCATGTCTGCCGTCTATCAACCAATGGCAGATCAGCCTTGGAAGACCTTCAATGGTCAATCGTACGCAGAGATGATGTCACGTTGCAGCCTCTGCCACTCACACTACACATCGCCAGCCCATGATTAGTCCCGACCCCCTACCCCGTCCCTAACAACAGAGGCCGAGTTAGACTACCAAAACATACACATACTTCCAAACCCTAACCTTCAAACCTAAATGCGCGCAACGTCCGGTCATGTCTCCCCCCGTCGTTTTTGCTCTCCCTCTCTCTCTGCTGTAAGCTTTCTTCTCATTGCAGCACTATTGGCCACAACAAGCATACCCCAAACACAGACTTCAGTCAGACTAGTGAAGAAAGTACGACGCCACGCCAGGCTACAAGTCGGAGGCACTGTCAAAGCAAATGGCTTGGTCAATCATGTGGCATTTCAAGCACTGTAGGCAAATACAACTGCCAAGGGAATAATCACAGATGGTCCTGCGAAGCAGTTGCTGCTCCGAGATGTTGCACAACGGCGCGGATTAAACCCTTGCAATGCCAAAACACTACACACGACATCCCTACATTGCCCCCCCAATGAACAAGGCGTAAGCTCTACAAGACCACCCCTAAATTACATGCACAACCCTCTGCAACAAACTTCAAGTCGCTAAGCCGAACCGCTGCAACAGGCACAACGGTAAGACGCTTGAATTGTGGGGGGGGGGGGCACGACACAACAAAACTAATGGGCCTCGGGCAGTAGTGTCATCCAGGTTGACATTGCCAAACCTAGAACTGCGAAGCTGCAGATCAGAAGCCACCTATGACGTAGGAGATGGCACCTCAATGTCGAGCTCAGACGACACTTTGCATGATGTGGGGGTTGGGCTGTCACTCTGTGCTTTCTCGAAGCATGGGTCGAGCTCCCTCTTCACATCCTCCATGCCGGGCTCATCCTGCATGCCCTCCTTCTCCGAGTCGGGTGTGCTGCACTTCTTGGGAGTGCGACTGGCCATCGGAGCTGCCTCTGAGCGCCGAGCCTTGGAGGCTTTCTGCTCGATGGGCTCCTTTCGGAATCCACTCCCTCCAAGTCCAGCTTGAGAGTGCATGCGCTTGAGGTTGAAAGGGATCTTCACTTCGGTTTTGGACGGAGAGGCTGCGCTTGAAGCCGGTACCTCCTTGCCTGAATCTGTGAGCATGGGGTGCTTGGGTGCCAGGCCAGCTCCATCACTGGGCAACGCCAAAACGAAGGATCTCACATCATCAAACGGATCATCCGGAAAGCTGTCGCCGAAGAGCTTCTTCAAGGGAAAAGTCAGAACACCACCGTCTTCGGTAAGGATGGCATTCTTGGACGAGTAGTTGGCCTCGATGTGAAGCTTTGCAGAGTCCCTCACCACCGCCGCTTGGTCTGCTGGCAAGGGCCGAGTGGCCCTTTCTGTCAAGAACTTGTGGGTGATGTGGACGCTGCTGCCCTCAATCGAGAACTGATACACTCCATGTGACTCCCACTTGGGAGGCAACGGGAGGCACCTCAAGCGATGACCGTGAAAGCTGTTGAGCTCTGTCAACACGCGTTGCAGGTTGCCGAGGACTTTCAAAGGCCCGCTGGTACCAATGAAAGCGACTGGACTGCACTCCGTTGCATACTCGATCAGTTCCTGCACGGAGCTCTTCGGAATGTTCTTCTTGGGGCTGGGTTTGAGTGCTGCCAAGGCATACGGAGTGATGACAGCCTCACCGAGATTAGTTGCCAGAAACATCAGGATATCTTGATGGAGCCCTCCCAACGAAGTCGTAGTCCTTGGAAGGATTGTAGCTGCTTCGACTTCAATCTTCTTGGTGGCGGGCTTCTTGGCCACCGGCGTCTTGGTATCTTCTTTGAAAGCTGCCTCGAGATCAATGCCACTTTCGATCAGGGCTGATTCACAGGCCCCACACAGCTCTGCCGAAGACCGAACTATGCTGAAGATCTTCTCTGCACGAGCATCTAGCTCCAGCTGCTGGCATGCTTTCCGGTGCTCGGCAGCTTTGGCTAGCTTCTCTGTGGCAGATCTGCGAACCGGCATGGCTCAGTGCTACGTCACAGGACCGCTTCCCGAACAGCTGTACAAACAGATGCTCGAACCACCAAGCGAGCCACACAACGTCAAACCCTGCCGGCTGAAAAATGGAGTCGTCGGCCGATGTCAGAACCGAGCAATTGACCATTCTGTTTGATGCCATTGAAAATCGAACGCACTACTTCGTTAGATGCTTGCCGAAACTCTCCTACATTCTGCAATGCGCTAGACACCCCTGGCGGCTTACTTTCCGAAGCTGTTCGCAACATTCATGGGACCTCATGCGGACCCCTCAACCCATCTCAATACCTAGCTCATCCGGGAAACCAGAGGCTCGCGAAAAAGCCTGTTCTCCAAAAGTCTGTACAAACTTCTGATGAGTCTTATAAGGCCATAAAGTAACTACTTACTAAGTCCCCTGACCCTCCAAGTACACCTCAGCGGTGGCTTTGACTGGGGCTGTATAAGGGTAGTTCTCTAAATTAGGGTCCCTTTTCAGGTCACCAATATAGTACGGCCCTAAACGGGACCCTAATTTAGAAAACTACCCAGAAGTCTTTCTGTCAATTCGAACCTATCAGGCTTCAAACCCTGCACCCTGAATGCTCAACCTTAGCTTCAAGGAAACCACAGGTGGGGAGTTTAGGGTATATAGACCTTCGAAAAGGCTCCTATAACCGTAACTACCCACCTGAGAATGTCCTAGACTGAATGCTCAACCTTAACCCCTCAAAGGGGTAACTGTCACAATCCAGGTCCCTGGTGGGAACCCTGTACAAGTCTACTCTTAGTACCCTAAACCCCAAACCCGAAACCCAAAACCCTAAACCCTAAACCCCAAACCCTGAACCCAAACCCAAGACCCTAAACCCAAACCCTAAACCCTAAACCCTAAACCCTAAACCCTAAACCCCAAACCCTAAACCCTATACCGAGAAAACCCAAACCGTCTTTTTTGAGGGATCCTCCAGGACTGGGAAGCGAACAGGCGTTGAGCTGTAAAGCGTAAACCCTAAGCCGTGGGTTTAGGGTTTAGGGGTTTAGGGTTTAGGGTTTAGGGTTTGAGATTTAGGACTGAGGGGTTTAGGGGTTTAAGGTTCTGGGATCAGGGTTTTAGAGTGCCACTAACAAACTTCATTGAACACTGCTACATACGTACATAACAGCCAAAACCCGAAAGGCCAAACCCTAAAATCCAAAATCCACAAACCGAAAAACCCAATCCCTAACAACACAAACCCCAAAATCATAAGCCAAAAAACCAAAAACCCAACATCAAAGCCAAAATCAAAGCAACAAAATGAAAACCAAAAAAACGAATTCCAAACACAAAAGGCCAGAGGTCCTCCATTGAGAGTTCTGGGCAAGAGTATGCCGGACCTCTGGGTGTGTGCGCATGCGCATAAACACCCCGCGTGTGCTCGGCCTGAACATGTCTAGAAATTCTAGAAGCCTAAAGGGTTTAGGGTTTAGGGTTTCGGGTTTAGGGTTTAGGGTTTAGGGTTTAGGGTTTAGGGTTTAGGGTTTAGGGTAAACCCTACATCCTAAACCCTAGTGAGAAGCAACCGAACCCTGAGTTGAGGGGGCCATGGAAAGATCCAAATTTCGATGGGCTGGAATTGGCAAGGTATCGGTCCAGTTTCGATTCAACCCTGTTAGAGCGACGGTTAAACCCGGAACCATAAAACATTATACCCCAAACCCCCGACCCTAAAACCTTAATCCTAAAGCCTGAACCCTAAACCGTTTAGGGTTCAGGATTTAGGGTTAAGGTTTTAGGGCCCAAAACCCGAAAAAGCCCGGGTTTGGGGTTGAGGGTTTAGGGTTTAGGGTCCGCCAGACCATTTAGGGTTTTAGGGTTTAGGGTTTAGGGTTTCCGTGCCCGTGCAGATCCAACTGGGGTCTAATGTAGGGGTCTGAATAATTAGAATAGGGTTATGGTGTATATTAGGCTACAACTGTAATAAGGAGCCCCGAAAATAGTATTGGTAATTATTGAGGCCCCTATATTACCTATGCATACATAGCTTAACAACTAGATATCATTACCCCCCAAAACCCTGAACCCTAAACCCTAAACCCCTAAACCCCTAAACCCTGAACCCTGCTGCAGACCCTAACCTCCGGACTCATTCCACGATCTCGGCCGAGACACGAAAGCCTCTTGTTGATGAGGGGCCTGTATGTGTCCCAGAACGTTTCCCAATCCTGGTCAGTAGATATTTTGCTTTGTTAAGGACTCTTGTCCCACTGCGTGCAAGGATTCCGGGGTTTGAGTTTAGGGTTTGGGGTGTTTTGGGTTTTTGAACAGGCTCTACAGGGCGCGCTGGGGTTGCAATAAGGGTCCAAAATGGCTTCAGGCTTCAGGTTTGTGCGAACAGTGCCTGAACCCTCACACCGAAAGATCAAGACCATGACACCTCGTGCCCATGCCCGAAATCCTAAAACCTCAAACCCGCGCCCCCTGAACCCCTAAACTCTGAAAACCAATGCCCTGAATCCGATCCTAACCCCTAAACCCTTAACCCTAAACCCTAAACCCTAAACCCTAAACCCCTAAACCCTAAACCCTGAACGCTAAACCCTAACACGCTTGCCGGGCATTATGGGTTACGGCGCTGCAGATTTGCATTGAGGAGGTCTACAGGTCGGAAAAGGGCTTAGGGTTTAGGGTAGATTATACTTAGACGTTCATGGGACTTAGTAACTAGGATTTTAAATAAGGTAGCTAGACTTATGATTACCCAAAAACCAATTAGGGTACTTGGAACCTTACTTACTAAGTCCCATGATCCTCCATGTAACAATGAACCCCAAAAAGGCCTAAACCCTAAACCCTAAAGCCCTAAAGCCCTAAATGGGTTTAAGGTTCAGGGTTTAGGGTTTTAGGGTTTAGGGTTTAGGGCTTGAATCGAGTTTCGGCCAAAACAATATAAGTGAATATTTAGGCCCCTATATTAAGGTTTAGCGGGCGGGGGAGCCTCCGGCTTAGCGTAGAGCCCGTTGAAGGGTCTAGGGCGTCCTAGTTCTCCTAAGAGGGTTATCCTTAAACCCTGAACCTTAAACCCGAACCCCAAAAATTTACAAAACTCCAATAAAGCCCACTGATCCTCCGAGTAGCCCTCGACACCGACGAGCCTCAAAACGCCTGCAAAACCAAAAGAACCCTAGACCGCACACACCCTAAACATAGAACCCTAGAACCCTAAACCCTTCACCTCGAACACTAAACCCTAAACCAAGAATCCTAGAACCCTAAACCCCTAAACCTCGAACACTAGAGCCGTAAACGCTGATGAAGTTTAGAGCTTTCGGCATTCAGGGCTTCGGGTACAGGGAGGATCATGGGACGCAGTAAATAAGCCTGTAAGTACCCTAATTGGGGCTATACATCATCGAAACTATGGTTATCTTTTTTATAACCCCAGTTACTAAGTCCGATGATCCGTTAAGTAGTGACATCCCCTCAGTTTTACGATATTTATACGTCTATACGATAGCTACTTTGGGCTACTTTGGTTCCTTTAAGGGGTTCCTCTAAGGGGTCTATATTTAGGGTTCAGCGTGTGCAGATGCTTCATGAGGCTTTGCAGTAAACCTCAGCAAGCCGGAAACCGAAAACAACATGAACCGTGCTGGTCTTCCCTGCAGGTTGCTGCTGAAGCCAGTTTCCGACTTCGTGGCAGCGACAGGGTGTAGGGTCAATGGCCGTATGGGGGTTCTACCTGGGCCTTTCCGACCTAGTAAGCTGAAGAAGGCTACTTGGAAGATCATGAGACTTAGCTAAGGTAGCCCACAGTTCTAATTACTTATAACTCCACTTAAGATACTTAAAACCTTACTTACTAATCAGGGCTAGGAAGGTGGCCTATGGGATTTGCATGCGATGGGGCTGTGCGCGACATTTTTCCCTGCAACCATAAACCCTGAACCGCTTGCAAACCCTAAACCCTAAACGAAACCACCATGAAAATCCGTAAACCCTAAACGAAATCGCCATGAAAATCTGTAAACCGTAAAAGAAACCGTTATGAAAATCCTGAAATTTCCAAACCCGAAAGGCTTGCCTGTCGAAGAGTCGGAGAGGAGGCGAGGTCCACATCCTGCAGCCACACAGCAGAGAGAGCAACCCAGTTAGCCTAATAATAGAGGGTTGAGGGTGTAGGGGTTACATAGTTAGCCCAATGTCCGTTTCTTGTTTAGGGCTTACAGTAAGGATTTGGTGTTTAGGGATTCAGGGGGTAAGGGTTTGGGTCCAGGGGTTCAGGGCAAACAGTTACCAACATCATTTCGGAAGTTCCTCATTGTAGTTATAGCTTAATATGCACCAAAACCCTATTCTAATTATGAAAGCCCCCCCAAAACCCCAAACTTTAAACCCAAACCCCAAAACCCTATTCTGATTACGAAGGCCCCTATATTACCCATTTCAGGGGTTTGAGGCTTGGGATCCAGTTTCCAGGTTTGGGGTTGAGGGGATTCGGAAGGCTGAAGCCCTGAGTTTGGGGTTTGGGGTTTAGGGTTTGGGGTTTAGGGTTTAGGATTTGGGGTTTAGGGTTTGGGGATTAGGGCCCTTGTATCAGTCCTGCACAAGTGGAAATCTGTCGAAGAGGGTTTGCAGGGCTGACAGAGCTGTGGATCTGCCGGGGTTGGGGTTGGCCATTCGGGGTCACACCCGCGGACGCCGAAAGCGGGCTTGCCACACCTGCCCAGCGGTCGATGGCCATTATCACGGACGCCGCAGAATCCATGTGATCACTATCGCAGGGCAAGGTGTGTGGAGTCAACCCGACCAGAAGCCTTGGGAGCTCAGAGTACGACAGTGGTGCTTCATGGTAGATACGCAACCCTTTGATGAGAGCGGAAAGCCTGGGTTTGTCGAACGCAGCCAATGCACCTGCTCGTGCAGCACGGTCCAGCCCCTCCGCCGGGTTTTGGGGCTTCTTGATGTACCACAGCCCTGCTTCAAACACAACGGCTGTTGCGCTCGTGCCAGTGTTGTCGCTCACCGTGGTGATTCTGAAGCAACGGGGTTCCACAATCTCTGACCCGGAGATGGTGAAAGCCCCCTTCTTCCTGCCAGCACGTACCACATATCCCTCTTCTGGCAGCCCAAGCCTCTCAAGAGCCCATGGCAAAATCAAGGGTAAGTTTTCTATAGGATCTCTGTCAGAGGGTTTAGGGGCGACCGCTTCTTGCTCTTCAGGGTTCTTTTACGGGTTTAGGGTTTAGGGGTGACCGATTCTTGCTCTTCAGGGTTCCCTTGAAGGCTGCTTCAACACTTCCCCTTCTACGGGTTCTATTGATTAAGGGTTCCCTGTAAGAGTTCATTATAAGGGCTATTTCAGGGGTCTATGCACGGTTTAGGGTCATGGCTTTTGAGGGCATGTCTGTCTGCCTGCATGGAAGTCTGTCTATATCAATATCATATACGTATGTACATATGCCTTCTTGTCTGCACTGTATGTGTGTATGTCTGTACGTGTCCAGTAGTGTTAACTTTGCGGAATATGAGGGGGCTTTTGGTTTAGGGCTTTAGGGTTTTACGAGGCTTAGGGTTTAGTCCTTGCTTCGGAATGTTTTGGAATGAGCAACAAGCACCTGGGCTTAGGGTGTTGTGTTTCGGGTTTTTTCAATAGTAGTTAGAGGTTAGTGCTTAGGGTTTGGGGTCCAGGATTCGGACATGCCCTAAGCCCTACAGCACGCTGGCTCTGCAGCAAAGTTGGCATCCCTAAGCCCTAAACCCCAAAACCCTAAACCCTAAGCCCTAAACCCTACGCCCTAAACCCTAAACCCTAAGCCCGAAACCCTAATCCCTACACCCTAAACCCTAAACTCCGTAAGCACTCGGCAGGTCAGACGCCTCCGAAGGCATCTTGTCCCGAGCGGGACAAGGTCGAGCAGCAGCCAGGCCGTCAACGACGGTTTAGGGCTTTGTTCGGGGGGATTTAGGGTTAAGGGCTTAGGGTTTAGGATTTAGGGTTTACGGTTTTAGGGTTTAGGGTTTAGGATTTAGGGTTTAGGGTTTGGGGGTTCGCGGTTGTGCCCCTACATAAGCCCATGGCGGTCCTGGTTTTTCTAGATTCAGACTAAACCTCTGAACCCTTATAGATCCCTTAAAGGAACCCCAAACCCTACACCCGAAAAGGGTTTTTTTGGCCCCCGCGTCCTCTTATTTACACAGGATGCTGGCAGCATGTGTCTTCCCGCTGTGGTGCCGCGCACACTTTTCGCTGATTTGATTTCCCGAAGGAAGGAAGGAAGGAAGGAAGGAAGGAAGGAAGGAAGGAAGGAAGGAAGGAAGGAAAGCAGGAAAAAGGAAAGAAGGAAAGAAGGAAAGAAGGAAGGAAGGAAGGAAGGAAGGAAAGCAGGAAAAAGGAAAGAAGGAAAGAAGGAAGGAAGGAAGGAAGGAAGGAAGGAAGGAAGGATGGAGAGAAACAGGAAGCAAGATAAGAAGGAAGAACGGAGAATCCGTACACCCTAAGCCCTCATCCAAGGCATAAGAATTATACTACTAATCATAACAGGCATAACAATAATGCTAATAAATACGGGTAATAGTAAGACCAACATACAATAACTATATTAAGAGAAGGCATCACAGCAGCAGCAGCAGCAGCAGCAGCAGCAGCAGCAGCAGCAGCACCAGCACCAACAGCAGCACCAACAACAACAACAACAACAACAACAACAACAACAACAACAGCAAGAGCGACAGGAACAGCAACAGCAACAGCAACACCAAGAAGAACAGCAAGAGCAACAAGAACAAGAACGACA
>CAJNDV010011969.1:65900-78736 GCA_905221635.1 Symbiodinium sp. CCMP2456
CCTAACCCTAACCCCTAAACCCTAAGCCCCTAAACCCCTAAACCCTAAACCCTAAGCCCTTAACGCCTAAACCCTAAACCCCTAAACCCCTAAACCCCTAAACCCCTAAACCCCTTAACCCTTAAACCCTATCCCCTAAACCCCTAAACCCTAAACCCTTAAACCCTAAACCCTAAACCCAAAGCCCTACGAGCCCATTGCGCGGGTCGCATGCTTCAGGGTTTAGGGTTTAAGGGTCTGTTGTGGAGCTGTCACGGCTTCAGTGCACTGTCAACCAAAGTCTTGGGCTATGAACGTAGGTCTCGCAGTGGTACGCTTATACCCTTCATTTCGTTTCCTGAAATTGACAGGAAGAGGGGCACTCTCGATATCAAAGTGATGTTTTTACAGTTGCAGCTTTGAGAAAGGATCGTATCACCTCCACTACTGCGGCGAACCGGCCGCTACAGATCCTGCACGAGCACCTCGTCATGGAGAATGTTTGCAGGCTCTACGGTGTACGGAGTGCATGTTTCAGGGTTTAGGACGCAGGTTTCAGGGTACAGCGTTCAGTGTTTAGGGTTTGGGGCATGGGTTTCAGGGTTTGGGTTTAGGGTTCTGGCTTTGGCATTCAGGGTTCAGTGTCGCGGTTTAGGGTGTAAGACTTCGGCCCTTCAGTGTTTGGTGCGTGAATCCTCCGCCACGGTGCAGTGCTTGAATCTTGGTTTCCGGCACCTAGGCACCAAAAAACCTCAACTCGCACTAGGCGATGAAACCCTAAACCCTAAACCCAAACCCTAAACCCTAAACCCTAAACCCGAAACCCCTAAACCCTAAACCCTAAACCTTAAACCCAAACCCTAAACCCCTAAACGCTAAACCCGAAAGTCTGAACCTCTTTGGAGCCTGGAGCCCTCAACCAGCCCTGTACCCTCGACCCCTAAACCTTAAACCCTAAACCCTGCACCCTAAACCCTAAACCCTGCACCCTAAACCCTGAACCCTACACCCTAAACCCTAAACCCTACCCCCTGCACCCTAGACCCCAAACCCTAAAACCTGCACCCTAAACCCTACACCCAGAGCCCTCAACCCTAAACCCTACACCCTACACTCGAAGCCGTTTGGGTTTCAGGCAGGGCAGGACTACGAACCTGGGAGATTGCGATTAGGGTGTAGGCTTTAGGGTTCAGGGCAAGGATCGAGAGCCTAAGTAGAGTCTAAACTCTAGGGCTCTAGGGTTTTTCGGTCTGAAGTTTGGGGCTTGAGGTTTAGGATTTAGGGTTTAGGGCTTAGGGTATAGGGGTTAGGATATACCGCGTAAGCGCAGGACATAAAGTTTAGAGTTTAGGGCTTGGCTGCATGTTCGAGACACCTAAACTGAGTCCGCAAGCCTAAACCCCAAACCCTTAAACCCTAAACCCCTAAAAAAAGCCCTAGAACCCCAAACCCCTAAACCCTTAAACCCTAAACCCCGAAGCCCTACAACCCTAAACCCTGGAACCCCAAAGGTAAACCCCTTTAAACGGCAAGGTCTAGTACCCAAATCCTAAATCCCAAGCCGTCGACCCCCACCTTATCAAGATTAGAACATGAGTTTGGAGTATATCATATTAGGCCTATTTTAAGGAACCCGTAACAATAGCAATGTTTTTTGGAAACAAGAACACTAAAAAGAGTCGTTCTTTAGGGTTCTAGTCACAACCTACACCTGAAACCCTGAACCCTGAACTTACTCAGGCCCGGGTGATATCTCTCTGCTTGCACAAGTAGACGGTTTAGGGTTTAGGGTTTAGGGTTTTGGGTTTAGGGGTTTAGGGTTTAGGGTTTAGGGGTTTAGGGTTTAGGGTTTAGGGTTTAGGGGATCTGGCCCGTGGAAAAGTGGAAGCTGTGCATGAACTGGAAGTCACGGAACCCAACACCCAAACCGTAGACCCTAAAACCCTAAACCCTAAACCCTAAATCCTAAACCCTAACCCCTAAACCCCAAACCCTAAACCCTAAACCACTATAGGTACTGCCGTCACCTTGTCATCTGTGACTCCAGCTCTGGGTCATACGCATGCAGCCCACCCAGCGGGCTGCTGGCTGTACACATAATGTAGGAACCTGATTAAGAAACCCTGGGCCTTTATTAGGGTTCATTATATGAACCCTCATATATTGATTGGGGTTATAGCGCCAGGGTTTCTTAATCAGGCTCCTACAATTGTGCATAATGCATACAGCTGCATACATACGTACATACATACATACGTACGTACATACACACATACATGCATACAAAGCATACCATACATGTATGCCCGCATGCATGCATGCATGCATGCATGCATGCATGCATACCCAGAAAAACAAATGGGCGGACACACACGAACCCCGAAATGAATACCCCACATAATTCCTCACGAAAACACCCTATAAAATACATCCATGATTGTGAGAAACTCCAAGGTACCAGGCCTACAAACTCGTATGACACCCAAACAAGTCTTGCAAGGGATACTCCCAATGCAACACTTCAAAGCGTTCAATTGGCCCCAATCGAGGCTCATACAGTACCAACCAGAAGAGAAAGAAACAAACCAACAATCAGGGCCGTGATGGTCCCGAAAACTTATAAACAAGCGCACGCTTCCCTGAAACGGTTTAGGGTTTAGGGTTTAGGGTTTAGGGTTTAGGGTTTAGGGTAGATGTCGAGATGCTGGCGCTTGACCTCCAACATGTCCCGGCTCAGTGGTCCGACATTGTTGGTCCACCTGGGGTTTGGGGTTTGGGGACCCCCGAATCTTGATTAAGGCCCTTACCGTAAACCCTAAACACTTAAACCCCTAAACCCTAAACCCTAAACCCTAAACCCTAGACTGTCGGACCTTCTGGAGATCCTGTAATAGAAACATTCAAGGAACCCTTTGAAAGGAACCCGGTTCTGCTTGAGAGGGAGCCGTGGGCTGGGTTCAGGGTTTGAGGGGTTAGGGCTTAGGGTTTGGCTTTTAGGCTTCAGGTTCAGGGTTTAGGGTTTAAGGTTTAGGGTTTAGGGTTTAGGGTTTAGGGTTTAGGGTTTAGGGTTGGGGGGGGTAGTGTAGAAGGGTTTAGATTTAGGCTTTCGGGCTGCCACGGGCTAGAGCAAAACATCACACAAGGGTCCAACACTTTCATGTGGGGGCCTTGGCAACTAGAACATGGATCTAAAGGGCATTCGATGGAAAGGCCATGAAGATGATCTTTCTAGGTCGTACTCCTAGTTGTTTCGAGGCTCTTCCGTCAGAGGGATGTCGACATAGAATTCGCCTGTTTCTAAGGTTGAAACCATGGGCCCCTAGTATGGGCCCTTAACCCTGGGATCCTTATACACCTACTATATACCCTATATGTACCCTTAAGGGTCTCTAGAAAGGCCTCAGGCTCCATATTAGGTGCTTCTAACCTTTCTAATGTTTCGGTGCGAGGGTTTGAGCCCCTATCTGGTCACACGTACCTGAAAGACCGCAGGGGTTTTCGGTAGCCAGGTTTCCTGCCAGCAAAAGTCAAGAAAGTGCAGATATGCTCGTGAAAATGACTTTCAGGGATCATGTAGCCTTGAGACTTAGAGCGTCGCACGTTTTCTCTGCACAGCTCCTGAATGTGATTTTCAAAGGCAGGTCTGTGCTGTCTTGACTTTTGCTGGCAGCATGGCTTCAAAGCCCAATTTTTTCGTTCCTCAGAATCCTGGCTTCTCCAAACCCGAGCACTGTCAGGACTTTTACTGGTAGGCGTGGCTTCAAAGCCCATTTTTCAGACAAAGTTGGCGGCGCCAGAACGAAATCAGCCTTCCCCCCCAACCCCCACTCCCCACTCCCCTTCCCCAAGTAACGTTAAACAAAGTCCGATCCTGGCAGCGCCTAGAATCCACAGCGAAAGCTTCCAAACCGCAAAATTTGCAGGAAAGCACGCGGCCTTTTACTGACGTGTGTGGCCCTATCTGCCCTGCTTTTGTAATGTAGGGGCCTTCACAATTAGCATCGGGCTTTACTATGATTATACTAAGGAACCCCGCAAAATGTTATAGTTAATTATTTAGGCCCTCACATTATCCCAAACGCCCAGGATTGAGAGCCATGAATACATCCCACGAATAAGGATTCGTAGGACCATAGCTCTCATCGCAAGGGCCTAAACCCTAAAACCAATGCCCTGCACCCACTATTAACGACTATAACCCAGAGGGTCCGTATATACATATGTGTATATATACTGGCATTATGGAAACGGGCCCATAAAGACCCCATCGTTACTATGGTTTTGGGGACATATTTCCAAGATAGTAGTATATATGGACCCTCTAGGAAAATGCTGAAGTTCGGGAACCTTTGGGTTCCTAGTCACCCCAAAGCCCTAAACCCGAAAGCCCCAAACCCTCAAAAGGCTTGGTCTTGGGGTTTTTGGGCCTAGGGCTTAGGGGGTCTAGGGGGTTTAGGGGTTTAGGTGGTTTAGGGGGTTTAGGGGGTGTAGGGGGTTTAGGGGTTTTTGGGCTTCGGGTTTAGGGTTGAGGGTTGGTACCCCAAACCGCCTATGATCCAGACCCTAAACCCTAAACCCAAGCCCCAGCTGGCCCAAAACCTAAACCCTAAACCCTGAGCCCTAATCCCTAAACCCTAAACCCTAAACCCCAGTTTGGGGGAGCTCGCCTGCACAGTTCTGCGTTGTCAGGTTTCGGGTTTTGGGATGTTTGAACTTTAGGGTTCAGGGTTCAGGGTTTAGGGTTTTAGGGTTCAGGGTTCAGGGTTTAGGGTTTTGGGGTGTAGGGTTCAGGGTTTGGGGTTTTGGGGTGCAGGGTTTTGGGTTTTGGGGTTTTTGAGCTTTAGGAAGTCGCAGTGTTCTAAACCTTAAACTTAAGCCCTACAGCGACTACAAACGTCGGAAGCGAAACACGCCAAATGCCCTACTACAACCTCCGCAACTACCCCAAAAACTAAGCATGCTGATCGTCAGATTCTGCATTTTGGGGGGGGCTCATTGCCACTTGGCAGCACCAGCTTCTAGCAGAACTCGTGCAACCTGACCCCGACCAAACCGATTTGCAAGCATTAGGGCTGTCATGCCATTGTGATTCCAGCAATCTCTATTCGCGCCAGAGTCCAACAGCAAACGTGCAACCTCAATATGACCGCTTCGAGATGCGCACATTAGGGCTGTCATGCCATCATCGTCCCAGCAATCTTTGTCAGCCCCGGTTTCCAGCAGCAAACGGACAACCTCCAGATGACCACTGCCAGATGCGAGCATGAGAGCTGTCGTGCTGCTGTGATTCCAGCAATCCTTACCAGCACCAGCTTCTACAAGCAAAAGTGCAACCTCCAAATGACCGCTGCCAGATGCCAGCATCAAGGCTGTGTTCCCAAAAGTGTCTTTGGCATCTACCTCAGCAGAATCTTCCAGCAGCAGGCGTGTAACCTCCGGGTGACCTCTCTCAGACGCGAGCATTAGGGCTGTCTCGCCGCGATTCCCGGTGCATTCTTTTCCAGCACCAGCTACCCGAAGCAAGCGAACAACCTCCAGGTGACCACGATGACATGCGATCATCAGCGCCGTGGCGAGGTCACCCTGAGCGCCATCTTTCTCAGCAGCAGCTTCCAGCAGCAGTCGTGCAACCTCCACGTGACCACGCTGAGATGCGCGAATAAGAGCAGTCCGCCCGGAAAAGTCTGGCCTATCAGCTGCAGCACCACTTGCCAACAGCAAACGGATAACCTCCAGGTGACCACGCTCAGATGCGAGCATCAGCGCGGTGGCGCCGTCACACTCCACGCCATCTTTGTCAGCCCCAGCTTCCAGCAGGCATCGCACCACCTCCTGACGATTCCGTCGAGAAGCATCCCGCAGCTCTGCTGCCGCTGAGCCTAGCTTCTCCCCATAATTTCTGTCGAAGAATCTCAACACATCAGATCACCTTAAGGAAGGGAAAGCATCAAATAATCAAGAGTCTTCCAAGAAACGTGCATCTTTGTTGGTAAGCGCAGGGTCGGCGATGGTCAGAAGAACTACTTGAAGATCCGTAAGGCCAGCCAGAGCTGCGTCATCAGCAAGGAGATTTCCATCATGCAGAAGTTGCTGCAAAGACACAGGGAAACCATGCAGCTTGCGCAAATGCTCCTTCAAAGCCACTGCATCCTTGAAATCCTCTGCGCTCACCACGGCCAGCTCTTGCCCAGAAGGTCTCCAAACATGAAGCATTGCGGAGGAAGGCACTGACTGACACGACGTCAGGCAAAACAAGTCAGGTAGACATGTAGTCGATGCCAGGGGAACAGCCAAAACAGTAATTAAGGGTCGTTCTACATGAGTGGTCCATTTCTCTGAATTACGTACTTTGGTAACAGAAACCACCACTATGGGAGATACGACGGTCGAACAACACTGTGGGAGCGCCGGCAATAGGGCCTTCGGGCGAAAAAGCCTGCTCCAAGGCTCGCTCGCTCTCTCCCTCTCTCCCTCTCTCTCTCTCTCTCTCTCTCTCTCTCTCTGTGCGTATATATATATATATATATCTAGATATAGATATGTATGTGTATGTGTATATATATATATATATCACCTACACGATGAAACTGAAAGTACTCGTAGTCGAAGTAGCTAGTTGTTGAAGGCGTCGTCGTAGCAGCAGCAGCGGTCGTCGTAGCAATGCTAGAAAACGTAAACCCTACACCCTAAAACACTAAACCCTAAACCCTAAAACCCTAAAACCCTCAACTTCCAAATACTAAACCCTAAACCCTAAACCCCTAAAGCCCTAAAGCCCTAAAGCCCTAAAGCCCTAAAGACCTAAACCCTAAAGCCCCTCGAGTTTGGTCTCGCCGGCCTCTGACTGGGTGAGGGGATTTAGGGTTGAAGGCTGCTGTGGGGCTCTGACGGTTTAGGGTTTAGGGTTTAGGGTTTAGGGTTTAGGGTTTAGGGTTTAGGGTTTAGGGTTTAGGGTTCGGTGTCCCGATCTTCTGAAACTCCCTTGTAAAGAACGATAAACTACGATAGCTGAGCCTAGGGCTTAGCCCTAAGCCGCCTGAATCTAATGCCTTTCTGCCCCGTGGAGCTTTGTCGTCTAAAGTAGGGTACCCTTTTAGGGATCCCTTAAAGGGATCTATAAGGCTTTCTATAAGGGTACTATAAAGGTAATTCTCTAAAGTAGGGTCCCTTTTTAGGTCCCTAAAATAGTACGGCACGCTTATAAAAAGGACCCTTGGTGGGATCCTAATTTAGAGTACTATCCACATGACAATGAAAAGAATGCGCCCCAAATATGTCTTTTATACACCAGGGAGGTCAATACTCCGTAATTGTGGAAAGTGCTACGGCTTTAAGGTTATCCAGAGCTTCTTATTCTGATGTAAGATGTTCCTTAATTTGGGGGTTACTAAACACCCTCAAATCTCAAACCCGGAAGCCCTACAGACAAGCCAGCAAAGGAACCCTGAAAGGAACCCTTGAAAGCGCCCTCACAGGAACCCTCCAGCTGAAAAGTGACTTTAAAAACCCTAGACCCTAGACCATAAACCCGAAAAGCGACTCTAAACCCTAAACCCTAGACCCTAAACCCTAGGCCCCAAAGATCTGAAGCCCAAAAAACCCAAACCCTCAAGGCTTGTACTCGCCCTTGAAGGGACCATTTTAAGGACCCCTCTAAGGAACCCCCTATAAATCCCTTGTTGAAGAAAAACCCTGAAACTGAAGCTGGCGAAGCCCAAGCCACGGCCAAAGCATCAGGAGGCCAATCGCAAAAAGCAGGACAGTCGACCTCCGGGTTTAGGGTTCAGGGTTTGGGGTTTAGGGTTTGGGGTTTAGGGTCTGGGGCTTGGGGTTTAGGTTTGGGGTTTGGGGTTTAGGGTCTCGGTTTAGGGTTTGGGGTTGAGGGTTTGGGGTTTAGGGTTTAGGGGTTTAGGGTCTGGGGTTTGGGGTTTAGAGCTTGGGGTTTAGGGTTTTGGGGTTTAGGGTTTTGTTTTGAGCGCCTTCTTCCCTCGGCTACAGAAGCCTGCAACTCAGAGGAGCTCCGGGCAGATCAGGTGGCGTTGGTGCTGGACGGAAACTGCGGCTGCAGGGTTTAGGGTTTAGGGTTTAAGAACTCCGCAGGTAGTAGACAAGGGATGAGGGTTGCAAGGCATTAAGGGGCTTTTTCTAAGGGTTCTTTATGTGCTTTTCGCTATTTGCAAGTCGCTAGATGGCTTTAGTTAAGCATACGGCGGTTTCTAGTGAGGGGTGTAGAGGGAAATTACAGGAGTTTGAAGGGCCTTGCAGGGGCTTGTAGGGGTGTGCAAGGTAACCCTAAACCCTAAATCCTAAACCCTAAACCGTGAGGGGTTTAAGGGATCAGGATGGAGCGCTTAGGGCCCTTGGGTTTAGGGTTTTAAGGTTCACGTCTTGTCAGGATTGGGGAATTTAGTAAGGGTTCCTTTCAGCGGGGGTTGGTATGAGGATATTAGGGCTTAGGGTCTGGGGGACTTAGAAAGTAAGTAGTAAGTAGAATCATGTGTAGCCAAAAAAAAAGGATCCTAATTGAGTGGGATCAAGCTTGGGATATGGGCATGAGGGCAGGTTGTAACATTTCGTTCGCCTGTCTAGGCTGAAGCCCGAAACCCTAAAGCCTATGTGGAGCTTAAGGACTGCTTGGGGGTTGGGAGACATGGTCAGTCGCTGATACATAAAGTTGTAGTACTCTGAAAGGGACCGTACTTACTGGCGTATCATACTTATAACCCTACCCTAAACCCCAAGCCTTAAACCCTAAACCCTAAACCCTAAACCCTACCCTAAACCCCAAACCTGAAACCCTCAACTACTGAATATCTGCTTGTCAAGTACCCCGAAAGTCCAAGCCAAGCCAGCTCCTGGGGGCTTTGCATTCCCCGAACAAGGCATCCGACGACATTTTTGGGGCGCAAGAACCCTCAACCTAAACCCTAAACCCTAAACCCTAACCCCTAAACCCTAAACCCTAAACCCCTTTTCTTAGAGGTTCGGATTTTTTAGAGGGCCGATGAATATCACCCAAGACTCCGAAGCTCTTCCTAGTTCATAAGAAGTGCCCTATGTTCAGGTCTGCTATATAGGACCTTTGCAGCCGAGAACAAGGTAGCTTGAAATGTCCTAAACCCTAAACCCTGTACCCTAAGCCCTAAGTTTGGGCTTAGGGTTTAGGGTTCAGGGTTTGGGGCTTCGGGTATAGCGGTTCAGGGTTTGGGGTTTCAGGCTTGTGGACCCCAAACCCTGAACCCTAATCCTAAACAAAAAGGGTTTCGTGTTTAGGTTTTAGGGCCAACCTCTACACGCTAAACCTAAGCCCTAAACCCTAATCAAAAGCACTACACCCCAAACCCTAAACCTTTAAGGCCTTGGGTTTGAGGGGTTACTTTCATGTACCTACACTAGCCCTTTCTGGCAATTGTAAGTGTCGGCTTTATAGGGTTGGGCGCTTGGGGTCTGTACCTAACAGAAGGCCCTTAACCCTCAGTCCCGACTGGGAATATGTAACCTCTTTGTTGGAGCAAAATGCACGACAAAAGTTGCTACAAAAGCGAACCCTAAACCGGTAACCTGTAAACCCTAAACCCGTAACCGTAAAAGCCTTGAACTCCAAACCCAAGCAAAACCTTAGGAGGCTTGAGTCAAGAGGCTCCACTTGACTTCGCCCTTTGCCTCAATGGGATCCGGACTTCGAACTTGTGGTTCATTCAGGTTCAGGGTTTAATGTAGGAGCCTTAATAATTAGAACGGGGCTCCGGGGGGTATGTTGAACAATAGTTATTTATAATAAGGGGCCTCCAGAATAATATAGGTAATTATTAAGGCTCCCATATTAGCGTTTCAGGTTTGCGGCTTGTTTTTCCAACAGAGTCTGGGCTACTTGCCTGGGGTTGAGATTTAGCGTTCAAGGTTTCTGCTTTAATTCTAACGAGCTTGAGGGTTAGGACTTAGAACTCAACTTACATTCCCAACAAGCAACGGAAATAGAATAGAAGGTTAGACTTTCAGGTTACTATACTAAGTTATAAGAACCCAAAAAATTTGAAGGCTGGGTAAGTGTTGGGGAACTAAGACAAGGTTTGTTTCGTGTTTCGGCTTAGGAACTTCGGGGCTAGAATCGAAGTCCGATCGAGTTGCGGGATCGTAGGAAATGAAGAGCGTGCAAGTAGGTAACCGGGCACTGTAAAACCTTCCTTTTCAGGGCTTCCCATAAGGATGTGCTTCCATAGGTCCTTGAACAGATAGGTGACTTGGGGTCCAGTTAGTAATGCATTGCCAGGTAAGACTAAAAACTTGGCGCCCTAAACCCTAAACCCTAAACCCTAAACCCCTAAACCCTGAACCCCTAAACCCCTAAATCCTGAAACCCTAAACTCCTAAACCCCTAAATCCTGAAACCCTACACTCCTTAAACCCCTACTCTAAGCCCTACACCCAGAGCCTGCAAGACCTTCTTTGGCCTTAGGGCTCAAGCTCTCAGGTTTGGAAGTTAAGCCCGCCTAGCTGCCTCAAGGGTTCAAGGTGTAGCGTTCAGGGTTAGGATTCAGGGTTTAGGGTTTAGGTTTTAGGGCTAGGGTTTAGGGAAGGTTAAACCCTAAACCCTAAACCCTAAACGTTAGGGTTTAGGCTTGATAGGCTTTAGGGTTTGGTTTTAAGGCTGCAGCCCCACAAGCCCACGGCTTTAGGATTCCTTGAGTTCATGGAGGTGCAAGCAAAAACGGTAAAGGTTTTGGGTTTAGGGTTTAGGGTTTACGGGGCTAGGGGGTTAGGGGGTTAGGGGTTTAGGGTTTAGGGCTTAGCCTGCAAGCTCTGAAGCAGCTCTGAAAAATACCCAAAACCCTCAACCGTTAAGGGGTCTGGGCCTCTAGACCCCTTTACAGGAACTCCCAAAGATCCCTCTAAAGGAATCCCCTCTAGATATCCCCTTAAAGGAACCCCTCTAGATCCCTTTAAACGGAACCCCCCACAAAACGTCCCGATTCCAGGCGCGCGGCTGTATCGAACCCTGATGGCCTCCAGATCCTGGATACAAATCTGGATCCTCGGGCGCTTTAGGGCTAAAGGTTTAGGGTTTGGGGCTTTAAGGTTTAGGGTTTAGGGTTTTAAGGCTTAGGGGTTATGGTTTAGGGTTTAAGGTGTTAGGGTTTAAGGTTTAGGGTTTAGGATTTTAAGGTTTAGGGTTAGGGTGCTAGGGATTTAGGGCTTTAGGGTGTAGGGTTTAGGGCTTTAGGTGTTTGGGGGTTTAGGCTTTGGGGTTTACGTTTTAGGGTGTTAGGGTTTGTTTCGGTTTAGGCCTCGGCTAGAAGAAGTGCCCTCATTGGAGATATCATGCAGTATCCTCCTTCCAAGCGTTATATACACTACTTACTATGTAAAAACCCTAAACCCTAGACCCTGGACCCTACACCCTACACTGTCCTTCAAGGCTTTAGAGCTTACGGCTTTGGGTTCAGGGTCAGGGTTTAGGTGGTTTTCACAGGGCTCCAGAACAGTTCCGTGCTGGTTCACGGGGGGGTTCAACCGCGGCTTGTGAGGGGGTTTAGGGTTTAGGGTTAGGGTTTAGGGCTTCGGGATCTAAGCAACAGAAGTGGGGCCATGTCAACATCTATAGTCCGAAGCATGTTCTACCTGCTAGTTGGGTTCCCTCCGGATGCTTGACATCGATTTCAGTCGACTGAAGCGGAGCGTCTTCTTCGGCATCAGCGCAGAGAAAATCATCCTCGAGCGAAGTTGAGCTCGGGATAGCTAAGGTTTAGGCCTTGAGGCTTAGCGTTTAGGGTTCAGGGGCTTCGGCTTCAGGGCTTCGGGTTTAGAGTTTGGGAAAATGAGCCGTAGGCCACAGGCCACAAACAATCTACAGTAAATCCTAAAATGAGGATCACAAGAACTACTGTAGGATAGAGTCCTGGGGTGAGGCAGACCCTAAACCCTAAACTTGCAGACCGGATTTTGGGATGTCCCGTCTCGGACCTTTAGGAGGAAAACCTGTGTTGTCCTCTGGCGCACCATTCTAGGCGACTGAAATTGAAGAGACCCCTGACCATGGAAAACCTGGCTGCCTACCTCAAGAGAAATTGCAGTAGGACCCCTGAACCCTAAACCCTAAAACCAAAAAACCCGTAAAAACACTAAACACTAAACCTTTCGTGGGCTGAAACTTTTGGATCCTTTGAAGGATCTGCGAATTTAACTGAGACCGGATCGGATCAAAGTCTTGCACCTCACACCCCTGCCCTGCATTGCCGGGTTCAGGTTTAGGGTTTGAGGGTTTAGGGGTTTCTGGTTCAGGGATTGGGGCTCTTTGGGGTTTAATCTCAACCATAGCTCCAAAGCCTAAACGCCCGTGAGCACTAAACCCCAAGCACTGAAACAACAAAGCCCTCGTACAAAGTAGACGCCGGATTAGTAAAATCCCCTTGCCTTAAGGGGTTCTCCCTCAACCCTAAACTCTAAACCCCAAGCCCTAAACCCTAAACCCTAAACCCCAAACACTAAACCCTCAACCCTAAACACCAAACCCTAAACCCTAAACCCTAAGCCGATCCCTGTATTGCAACCCTGGCTGCAAACGGCGCCGGACCCCCAAAGGCGAGTTCCTGTAAGGGCTCCTTTAAGGGTTCCGATTCGATTAAGGGTTCCTTAAGCGTTCTGGGGTTCCGTCAATGGTTGCATTAAGGGTTCGGGGGTTCCCTTAAGGGTTTCTTTATAAGCGGTTTTTTAAAGGGGTCGTTGAAAGGAGCCACAAACCAGAATGCCCAAAACAGGTAATTCCATCAACATTGACCCAGGCGTCTGCGAAACGAAGAGTCCGACGGACTCTACATCTTAAACACCGCTCAGTTTACATAGGGGCCTTAATAATTAGA
>CAJNDV010011980.1:4768-15350 GCA_905221635.1 Symbiodinium sp. CCMP2456
GGGTTTAATGTTTAGGGTTTAGGGAGTTTAGGGTTTTGGGGGATTTTGGGTGTAGCCGGCTTTAACAATACAGAATATGTCCTAAGCATTCCTCGGTTGAAGAATGCTTTCGCTCTGGCTAGTCAATATCTTTTCAGGCAACGCAGAAGAGGTGTAAGAACATTAGCTTGCGTAATATAGAGGCCTTAATGATTCGAATAGGGTTTGGGGGCCCAGTATACTATAACTACAATAAGGCTCCCGCAAAATAATGTAGGTAATCATTTAGGCCCCTAAATTACTTAGGCTTCTTCCGCTAAGTACTGCCTGTGTCGTGGACCTCAGCTTCCGGCAGCCACCCGAAACCCTACCTGGCGCCCCCCAGCCCTACAAAATAGTAGGGTTTAGGGTTTAGGGTTTAAGGTTTAGGGTTTAGGGTCTAGGGTCTAGGGTTTAGGGCCTATAACCCCTAGAACAGCAGGCTTTAGATCCCAAGGATTACCCAAACCATGATCCCCAAACCATGATCCCCAAACCCGAAACCCTACCCTATACCCGATCCTAGCACTTGGTCCTAGGACGAGCTGGGATGACGTCGAGCTCGGGGTTTGAGGTTCATAACTTAGGATGCGGGTGTAACGGTCTAGGCTTGGGTTTCGGGTTTAGGGCTATAGGGTTTAGGGTTTAGGGTTTAGGGCTTTGGGGTTTAGGGTTTAGGGCTTGTGGTTTAGGGTTTAGGGTGCAGGCCACAAGTGACATCCCCCCGCCCTCCAAGCCATTAACGCCTCAACCCTCTTACCTACATCACGCAAAGCAAAGAACTACGGGTCCTGTTCTTTGAACCTCAAGAATGTTAACCTTTTCCGGATAGGAAAATAAAGGTGTGTACTACGCAACTAGGTCAACGGTGACTTACCCGACACCTTCGAACCCGACTTTTGGAGAACGACGAGCAGCACCCCAACCCCCAACAAAAAGTCCCAGGCCCCAACCCCAAACCCACATCCCAAAAGCCAAGCCTCCGCGCCAAGCCTCACACAGGAGGAGATTTAACAGTTCTTGGTGCCGGTAGAAGAGCCAAATTCTTGGAGTTCTCTGGCGTTACGCAGTGAGAGGAGCAGTCTCCTCGACGGTTTAGGCAAGCGGCCTGTGTTTACTCAAGGATCAACCTAGGGGACTCCCTAAACCACAAGATACACCCAGACCCTCAACCCCACATCCTACACCGATAAACCCCTAAACGCCTAAACCCATTGTGACCTCAAGTACATAAGCTGATTGTCTGCTGATGCCCGAAACAAACGCAAAGCTGCCCCTCCTCATCAATTAAGTTGACACTTGGTTTCGGTTTTAGGGCGAGTCTGGCCGTAAACCCCGCCTGGGGTTCCAAATCCTGCTTTCAGGGTGGTGATAACCCATTATTTGTAGGGTTTGGGGCTCCCTGCAAGGCCATAGCTTGCAAGTTTGCAACCGGAAGACGCGGAGAAATGCCAAACTTGTAAACATTAGACCTGCGCACCCTCGATTGTAGGGACTTGGGAGTTTAGAGCTTTAGGGTGAAGTATTTTGACTACCATTATGGGATATGGGACTATGTCCCAACAAGCACAAACTGTGTGGTGCTTCAGGGCCTACATCCGTAATGGTAAGAATACCCTCCCTGATTGTGGGCGGGGGGGGGGGGTAAAGCTCAGGTTTTGGGGTTCAGGGTCACCAAGAATCGGATGTCCCAACTCACCCTTTGCCTTCACACGCCTTGCGGCCTTGGCGGTCAAGGTGCAGGGCTCAGGCCCTGCGCCTTGTGATGTCTGTTCAAACTTGCCGCAGGTTCAAATGTCTAAATGCTGTCCGATATTAAAACTTAAGAATGCTGCAAACACCGGAAAAGGTGTCAGCAGGCAAGCTCTTGTGGCCTTGCTGTTTGCAACTCCTTGTCATTGGTTGTTTGTGACGAATTAACGGATCTTTTGCAGGGTTAGAACAGCGGCGATTAAGATATCTCCTTGCCCCTTTCCCTACTTAGGGGCAACTGCCGACAACAACCGTTTTGGTCATTACTTGGGGTTTGGGGATCAGCGTTTCGTTCTACGGGTTTAGGTTTAAGGGTTGAGGTTTCAGCGATGATGGTGTAGGCTTTGGGTTTAATGTTCTGTGTATCGTGCTCTGATTAAACCGGAACTTTGTAAACATATATGATTGCGGAAATTCCAGCCCCTGCATCAGACGGGTAATGATTCAAACTTTCTGGTGTCAGCTGCTGCGATTTAGGTCGGTCAGCGGGAACCAGTTCATCCACACGCACCAGAAAACTCCAGCCTTAAATGATTCCACTCGGGGAAGAATTTTCCCATTACTCATGCGCCCATAGAAATCCAACGTCTTCACAGGACGGTCCGTGGTGTTGTAGAAGGCCCCGATGGCCGAGAACTCTGGGAAGTAGGCCATCACGATTTTTGATCCACCGATCTGCACCTCGACTCTTGGGTTCAGGGTTTATAGGTTTAGGGTTTAGGGTTTAGGGTTTAGGGTTTAGGGTTTAGGGTTCAGGGTTTATAGGTTTAATACACGGGCCCTTTAATAACTACCAAAAAAGTGTTTGGGGTTTCCTTTATTGTATTTATTAATATAATAGTATTCTCATCATAACGGCCCCTACATTAGGGTTTGGGGTCTTCGGGTTCAGGGCCGGCATGCTGTAATTCAGGAGCGTGGGGTTATCTCAGCACTTCCTATCGGTCTACCTTATGACAATTGATGAGGAGCAAAGCAGAGAACCAACCCAACGGCGCCGCGGCCCTATCTGGTCTATGCTTAACGTGGGCCTTCAAGTAGGCCCCAGTTAGGCCTCAGCATGTATGTATACATGGACAACGGAGCCTTAGGGAAAAGCAGATCTGCATTTCAAGGGCTCTTCTTCTGGTTTCCTTACATGAAAGGATCGGTTGCTTGGGCTGGGGGTATAAGGTGGGTGTACATCACGAAAGCTAATAAAGTATAGGGCCTTAATACTTAAAATAGTTCGGGGGTATATTATGGAACAGGTGTATGTGGAACCCTGAGGAACCATATCATTGTTTCCTCAGGCGGCTCATGTTTACAAACTCACCGACTTCTTCTCAGGACGTAACATAGGGGCCTAAATAATTACCAGCATTATTTTTTTGGGGGGGTCCTTATTATAATCATAGTACAATGGGCCCCAAAGCCCTATTCTAACTACCAAGGCCCCTAAACCCTAAACCCTTCTAGTAGCCCTCTGTCAGATTCGGGCTTCTGTAGTACCTAAACCCTAAACCCTAAAACCCTAAACCCTAAACCCCTAGGCACATTCACAATCTTCTTCTCCTGGAGGAAGTCCTTGGTGTATGCCACGGCATCGCCCTGCAAGGGGACCACATAGACCAGTTCCTGGCTGAAGTCTGTGGGGCTTAGCGTTTAGCGTTTAGGGTTTAGGGTTTATTTAGGTTTAGGGTTTAGGGTTTAAGTATCGAGGGTTATGGCTAAGCCCCAAACCCTTAACGGCTATGGCTTCAAGTGTTTCGCGTAAGGGTTTATGGGGCTTCGGATTTCGGGGTTTGTGGGCTTACGTGGGCTTAGCCTGTAAGATTCTAGGGCTGGGGGCTTAGGGGAAAGACTAAGCTCTCCTTCGACATGGCCCGCCCCCCATAAGCAAGCGATATCCAGACAAGCACACCTGAATACGATCCTGAACCCCAAACCCTAAATCCCTAAACCCTAAACCCTAAATCCCTAAATCCCTGAAACCCTAAATCCCTAAATCCCTAAATCCCTAAACCCTAAACCCTAAATCCCTAAACCCTAAATCCCTAAATCCTAAATCCCGAAATCCCGAAACCCTAAATCCTAAACCCCTAAACCCTAAACCCTAAATCCCTAAACCCTAAACCCTAAATCCTAAAGCCCTAAGTCCAGAGCCAGGGGTTCCTTGCTGGGAAGTCTGCTGTCCAAGTTCTTCAGGGTGGGAAACACTGGCTTCTCCTCAGTGGCCCAGGGTTCAGGGATTTAGGGATTTAGGGTTTAGGGATTTAAGGTTTAGGGTTTAGGGTTTAGGATTTAGGGATTTAGGGTTAGGGTTAAGGGTTAAGGGTTTTGATGATGAGAATCATAAGGGTATCTGTACCGTTTTTCTTTGTTAAGAGTTTAGGGCCAGTGGGTATGGTTGAGTGTGTGTTGACGATCAGCTTTCAGGATTTACTGTAGCCTTTCATATGGTTTTAAGTCATGGGTTTCCACTATCATCCAGTGTCTTACTACCAACAAGACCCCGCAAAAAAAGAAAGGTAAAAGGCTGCTAGCTGGGGGCCAAGATTCGTTGGTCTTCTGGTATATGATGGATTGGGAGAAGATCGTGTCCATCAGAAGGTCATAGAGGTATACCACAGGGTTCTCGGAGAAGCTTCGTTTCAGACCCTTGGTGGAGTAATCGTTCACCTTTCTTCCCCAATGGGACAGGGAAATAAAAAGGTTAAACTTTCAGATTACTACTAAGTTATAACCCTAAACCCTAAACCCTAAACTTTCAGATTATTACTAAGTTATAAGAACCCAGAAAGTTTAGTAATGAAAGAACCAAGTCACAAAGACCTTCGCACCCGACCATGCTTTGCAGAAGTCCTTCAGCGTGAGCCGGTACGTAGGCCATTCCTTCATCCGCTCCACCTCCAGAAGGAGGCTGCATCTGAGGGTAGTTCATGTTCAGGGCGCAAACTCTTCTGTCTTCTATCTAAAGTTGAACCCATGGGCCCCTAGCATGGGCCCTTAACCCTGGGACCCTTATATACCTACTATATACCCTTAAGGGTCCCTAGAACCCTCTAAGGGTCCATATTAGGGGCCCATACTTCTAAGCTTGGATTCTAGGGCTTTTAAGGTTTAGGGGTTTAGGGTTTGCCAGAGGCGTCCCGGATGCCCAAGTCTCCCAACTACAATCCACAATCCTTGTAAGGTTTGGGGGTATATTGTACTCAAACTATAATAAGGAAGCCCCAAAATAGTATAGGTAATTATTTAAGTCCATATATATTTTAAACCCTAAACCCTCAACTTCCAAAAAACAACGCCGTCTCTTCCCGCAACGCTAGCTTTAAAGAATTTCCCACGCAGCTGAAGGTAGTTCATGTTCAGGGCTTAGACTCTTCTGTCTTTTAGGGCTTTTAAGGCTTAGGGTTTTAGGGTTGAGGGGTTTGGGGTTTGGGGTTTAGGGGTTTAGGGTTTAGGGCTTATATGGCTTCAGGTGTCGACTTAGCAAAGCAACTAGGGCGGCATCAACTCTGCATCCCTTCTCGATGGCGCCCCTGAGCCGAAACTCTCTGAAACTATTCATGTAATTTAATTAGGGTTTAGGGTTTAGGGTTTAGGGTTTAGGGTTTAGGGTTTTTAATTACCGGCCCCAAACCTTGAGCCTTACTAGCCCAGAATATGGGGGGTTTTCCGGGGGTTGCGAGCAAGTAAAGGGTATAGAAGTGAATTGTTGGGGTTTAAAAGGTTAGGAGGCATTTTGATGTAGCACTTGAGGTTTAGCGTAAAATTTCCTGGGCCAAAACCATGGTACTCTCAATGGCTGAAGCTAGATTCCCTCAGAGAAAGTACCGAAATGCGAGTAAACCCCAAACTCGCCTTTTCAAGCCCACATTGGCACTCCATCCGGTCTTCCGTGGTGCCCCACAGCTGCTGCACTGGCTCCATGCTGTTCTTATCCTCAGCAGACCCAGAAGACATAATTCTAGAGAAGCTTGGCTAGAGACTGTGGCCTTTTTGCCCTTTTTATATGGGAACAGCTTTGTCTCATACCCTACACGCTGGACCCCAAATCCTACATGCCAAACCCCAAACCCTAAACCCTTACAGCCCTAGACCTCTCCTAAATCCAATCAGCCTCTTAGACCCTAACACTTAGTTCCCAAAACCCCTGAAGCCCTAAACCCCTACCTAGAAGCCCTAAAGACCCTCAACTAGTCCATTCTCGTACACCCTCGGCCCCAACCCTTGAAGACGCCCTCAAAATCCCCGACAAACACTAACGACACCTAAAAGAGGCCCAGTCTCGTACATGACCAAGTTGTTCTCCAGCTGCGTCATGGGATGGAGATCCAGGTGCTTGCCACCCAGCTCGGGGGTATAGGCCTAGGTTTCCCTGAATCAGAGAGACCCTTAGGGGGGTTAGAAGGGTAGGGGACTATGCTTCGTTAAATAGACCTTATTAGGTCCTTATTACAGGTATTAAGGTACCCCCTAAGGGTCCTTATGACTGAATGATGAAAACGAGCATCCATAAACCAACAACAGTGAACATGACATGATAACAAGAACAACAAATGTTCAAACCTATTATGATAACTGACAATCATACGAACAACGATTACAACAATACCTGTTAATCTTGCTGATCATCAGGGTCCAGGCGTAGGGTTACAATAGTGTCGAACTGAGAAGGGAGCCTCGGCAAAAGAAGTCAAACAGGCTCTAATTGCAAGCCTCGAAGCGATGCCGAGGTTGGACAGGCCGCAGTATGTTAGCACAACATCATCACCGAGGTCGCCTCCACTTGCGACGTGAGGACGCAGCACCTTGCATGCTGTACACCAAACCCAATTTACCCTAAGGGTCCAAGTACCCAAATAGTAGGGTTTCAAGGTCCAAAATCCACTCAGCGTATGGATTTTGGAACCTGTAAACCTTACTATTTGGGTACTCGGACCCTCTGGGTTACCCTAAATAACCATCAATTGGGCTTATACAAGCAAGTCATATTCCGGAACTCTGACAAGGTGGGTTTCTGAGGGTCCAGGTAGGGCTCTCCAAGAGGGTCCATCTGCACCATCATGAACGAATCGGGGCCCGGAAGACCATCCTTGCAATCTTACTATGACTTTAACAGTTTAGGGTTTAGGGTTTGGGTTTAGGGTTTGGGTACATGGACTTTAACTACCCTGAGGGTCCATGTACTCATATAGTAATATACATTGGCCCCAAAGTACCTACATAGGGACTACTTGAAGGCCAAAGTGTATAATATTTGGGTACATGGACCCTTTAGGCTACAGAGGTTTATGCTGGTATGGCAGTACATCTGAACTCTCCAAGATTTTCGGTTCTAAAGACTTTACAGCACTTCGGGTTCAATAAGTACTCGCACGTAGACTGCAGCTCCAATCGTACGTCCTTCAGGGCCAAGGTTAGTAATAATTCTAGGCCTTTGAGTATTCGTCTTCTTGGGCTTCACATTACAATATGGGTGGTTGTCAAAATTATGGTCCCTTTTTGGGTCCTTATTATAGGACCATAATTTTGACAACTACCCATATGATCCGGGCTCCCACATGGAGTACTGCAAAGGCCTTGCACTTGAGACTGAAGTTCGATTGCCTATACCTGGAACTGGGTCTGGTCGTGTCAGGAGCCACCCTCAAAGTAAGGACCCCTAAACAGGGTATAGGGTTTAGGGTTTAGGGGTTTAGGGGTTTAGGGTTTAGGGTTTAGGGTTTAGGGAAAAACGTCCAAGCAAGCCCTGTTTCAAACAGCCCACATGAGGCCAGAGCACCTGGGTGTCGGGATAGGCAACGGCCTTGCCATCACGCTCCTTGGCTGACTTCTGAACCCCTCCAAAAGTTAAACTTTTAGTGCCTTATTATAGTTCATATAGAAAGCCCAAAAGTTAAAGTCCTAAGAGCCAACCAGAAGAACACCAAGGCTCAATGATGATGCACGTTTCCTCAAGTCCACCTGTCTACAACGGAGGGTCTGGCAAGATTACATGTCGGGAGACTTCGGGATTTTGATGCGGCTTCATGGGATTGCGTAGGGCTTCTATTAAGCTTCAGGGCCCTCTCATGGCCTGCTCAAACCGTACAAAACACGGTCTTTGCGTGTTGAGTCATGACAAAGGCTACAAAATCTGACTCAATCACAAGCCAGGCTTGTGAGCCCCAAAACCGTACACCCACAAGAAAAAACAAAAAGATAACCTGTACAGGGTACTGCAAGGGTTGTTGTAAAGGGTTTTACAAGGGTGATATAAGGCTTCTTCGGCAGGTCTAGTGTCACCGTCCTGAACCGTAGCCCGGACGTAAAGCATATGCTTACTTAAACTAGCAAAAACTACCTTTTTGTAGGGTCAATGTTTGTTTTATTTTAGGGTTTATACTAGGGACCTAATTGGTAGTTCAAGGTAGGCCTGGAAAAGATTGCCGGATATTGTAAACGTGCTAACCTTAGGGCCGAAACCCAACTACACAGGTATGTGGACTCTTACTGTGGGGGCTTCCAGGCTGCATCGTTTTCTGCGTACGCAGTCTAGCAACTTTCCTGGCATAACAGCTCCACAAACATCACAAAGAACTACATTGAAGGGTCGGCCATGCGTTGTACAGGGCCTTGCTCAGATTCTCTTTTATGTCAGCAGAGAGCCGCAACAGCGAGAGATAGGCTATATGCCCTAAACCCTAAACCCTAAACCCCTAACCTCCGCTGAAAAGCCGTTCCAAAATGCTGCAACAACTGCCATCTCTAAACACTACCCCTCTCTCCATACTGTTGATGGACACAAGTCTGCATGACCCAAATATAGTATGGCACCATGAATCCCAGAGTTTAGGTATATAAGGTCATGCAGGATTTGGTCCATCAGCCGTATCATCATCATGTATAGTTAGCAGGTTTGTGGGTGCAGATAAGGGGTTTTGGGCTACAGGTTTTTGCAGGCGAGCAGACCCTAAACCCTAAACCCTAAACCCTACATGGGCTCTACAGGAACCCGAAGGGCAAAACTGCAGTACAACAACAGCAGCAAACATAGTTTATTCTGACAAGAATATTTTTACAGCTGTACCTCTATGTATATATATATATACACACTGCATTATAAATATTGGTGTATATCTATAACATATACTGTACACCTATTAAGAATACATGTTATATATATATATATATTCTAAGATCCTATCTGTGTATATAAATAAATAAATATAGATATATATATATATGTATGCAGTACTACTCCGCACCCACAAAGCCAACCATCGAATGACAATGAGTCCCACGAAAACAGCACAAACGAACGGTTTCGAAGTACCACTTGTATGTCCCAAGCCTCGGAGTGTTTCAGGCACAGGGTGCTACACCAACCCAAGTACCTTAGAATTGGGTACTTCGGGGCGCTGTTTGGAAAATGCTAGCTTCCACAAACAAGGGAATACCCTCACTATATGTCTGACCTCTTTGCCAATGTACCCCAAAACCTAAATTCTAAATATCTTTCAACACTGTTTTTGTAGAAATCTAAAATGAATTACTGCAACTACTAAACAGTATACGTATTTATTCCGACCCCTGCATGCAGGATTCTCGCTCCGTCAATTCGGAAATCGTAGGAACAGATACCAAATCTGACTTGGAACACCTTTAAAACAAGGAAAAATAATAGGCCCTGCAATCCCGTGCCGGCCTGGAAGCAGCTTTTTGGCCTCGTCTTGGGACACGAAGACGGCCTCCTTTGCCTGGTTCCTGACCGCTCAGGGTTCAGGGATGCTTAGCGGTATTTTGGGTTTAGGGTTTAGGGTTCAGGGTTTAGGGGTATTTTGGGTTTAGGGGCGTAGGATTTTGCATTTAGGGTTCGGGGTTTGGCTTTGAAGGTACGTGGTTAAGTCCATGGGTTGGCTGAGTGATTGCAGACTTGATGAAGCGACTGGTGGAGGCCATGCTGCGGGCAATGAAGAAGATAGCAGTAGTGACGGTGGAAGAAAGTTCCATGGCTGATGCGCTGATGCCGACTTGTCCTTCATGATGGTGATGACGACGACGATGTCGACAATGGTGAGGGTGATGCTGAACATGAAAGGGGGCGTCAAACCAGGCGATACTAGTCAATCTGTCACAGGCATGTGCTAGTGGTGCTGCTGGCCGCCACGGGGCTACGATGTGCTTCCAATCTTAGGCTTTGGGATCAAGATGGATCGAGTCTTGCATTCTTGGCGTTGCAAGTTTACTGATCCACGACAGCGATCGTCGGATTTTGTGAACTGCCATGATCCATGGTTCGAGGCACTTGTAGCATCGACATCGGAAGGCTTCAGTGGCAAGTCTGTTTTTGAATTTTTGGGCTTGGGATTTGTGGAGTTGGGGTCCCTAAACCCTAAACCCGAAACCCTAAACCGTGGCAAGTCTGTTTATGGATATTTGGGCTTGGGATTTGTGGGGTTGGGGGGGGGTGTCAACGGCGCGCCTCGCGCGCATCATGAAGTGAGGGTTGATGGCCGAGGAGAAGTAAAGGAGACCGGTCCTGCTCGCAAAGCGTTAAATTAACAACGCGTAGCTTCCTCTGTACTGCCAAGCTTGAGCTCTACTTCTGTTAGATTGCAAGACTTTCGGAAATCTTTTGTCAGAGGAGCAAGGGCCCTAAAATATTGTAAATCAAAGCATACGTACTTTTATTATATGTGCATACATATATATATATATGTATGCACAGATATACTTACACATATATATATATATATACACATACATACATATTCATAGATATACATACATATATACATACCCATACACATACACACATATACATACACACATACACACACAT
>CAJNDV010011980.1:22480-41291 GCA_905221635.1 Symbiodinium sp. CCMP2456
ACACCTCTCCTTTGCTCGTGGGCTAGAACCGAAAGACAAGGAGAAGTGAACACACATACCTGCGTTGACTGGGAACAATACCTGTAAATTTATGACACCCATTCATGATATGGCCTGGCGTGTAAGATGGCACAACACCCTTCAGGCACTGTTTGTTTCCATATTAGTTCCGGTTCATTGTCCTCTTTTCTGGAAATGAAAGGAAGTAGCAGGTGGCAGAACTAAGATGTCGGGTGCATCAAGCATGGATGCCGGTCACCAAGCCAATCTTCCGAACTGTATGGAAATTCGATGTATAACATGATGGCAGTCATCGGATTGTCATGTAAGATGTGGGATGCATCGAGTACGGATGGCGGTTGACAAGCCAATCTTCCGAAATGTATGGAAATTCAATATTAAACTATATCTCAGGGCATGTTTCAAACTTTTCGGAATTATGTTTGTGCAATGAATAACTTGTATGTATACTATTTAGCTAAGCATTTCATATTGTATATACAAAAAGCTAGCTAAATAGACCCTAAAGGTATCGGGCTCATATATATATATATATGAAAGAGAGGGTTTAGGGTTTACAACCTTAAACCCTGAAGCCCTACACCGCGAAAGCCCGAAAATTCTTAGAAGGGTTCCCGTTTTCAGCCAAAGAGCCAGGGCCTGTATCCTTCAGAGGGAACTTGGAGGCTGCGCAGCTCCGTGGAGTGCCCAGCTTTGGCCTGAGGGCCTTCAAAACAACAAAGCCTAACAAAGCCTTCAGAAGAGGTATCCGCCCCAAACTTTGAACCCGAAAACCTAACCCCCAAACTCTACACCCGAAGCCGTAAACCGTGAAGCCATGCCTTGAAACCCCGCGAGAAGCCTCGAAAGCCCCTTTAGGGTTTAGGGTTTATAGGGTTTAGGGTTTAGGGTCTAGGAACCCTAAACCCTAAACCCTAAACCCTAAAACCCTGAGTCACTTGTAGTAGGATCCTGATTCGAAGGACGCCTTGATCAGGTACCTGTCTACTCTGATATGGGTAGTTGTCAAAATTATGGTCCCTTTTGGGGTACCCTAAATAATAGGTGCCGTATTATAATAAGGACCCAAAAAGGGACCATAATTTTGACAACCACCCATATGTCATCAAATAGAATATGGATTATACCATAGCCTGGTATCATATGAAATAGTCTCATAAAATATGTTATAATATGATACCCTAGATCTCTGAAGCTCCCACATCCCACCTCGTCTGCCACCGAGAGGTGCAGATGTCCTTTAGGTCCTTCGCAACCTAAGTCGCGGAGGTTTGTGACGTTCCTTCAAAGGGATCCTGGCACTATAAAGGTTCCGGAGAGTGTTGAGGGACCTATAAAACTCAATATGAAAAGCTTTTAAGCCCAGTCATGTCCCAAACTCTACTGCAATACAACACTGACTCCCTAAACCCTGAACCCTAAAACTCCAAACTCCAAACGTAAACAATAACATCTAGACTGTCTAGACTGGAAAGCTGTCAGGAAAATTTAAGCCCAAACTAACAACCCTGAGCTGTCAGCTCTATATCCGCCTCAATCGCATCTAGAAGGTTAGCCAAAATTCGATTTTGGGTCCAGAAAGAGAAACAAAAAACTGAAAAAGACCCAAGGCAGTCACTATAAATCCCTGCATCACCAAAGAAAATCACCAATTACACCGAAGAGAAAGCCTTAAAAACAAAACATGACAATTCCAGAAAACCCCTATGAACAGAACACGTATAACACCACCCCTAAACCCTAAACCCTAAACCCTAAACCCCAAAAACCCTAAACCCTAAACCCCCTAAAAAAAAAAAGGACCAAGGGCGCCGAGTGACCCAGTGTGCCAACCAGGGAGGTGATCTCGAGGCGCTTCTCAAAGCTCCTCACCTCTTTTGGGGGTTTAGGGGTTTCGGTTTAGGGTTTAGGGTTTAGGGTTTAGGGTTTAGGGTTTAGGGTTTAGGGTTTAGGGTGCTCTGCAACCACAACCCTCTGAACCCTGGGCCGGGGAACCTATAAACCTACAGGGTTTAGGGTTTAGGGTACAGATGTTGTCCTTGGGGCTTATAGCCATTTAGGGCTGAAGGATTGGCATTTAGGTTTACATTGCGCTCCTTTTCGGAGTTTTCAGTGCTTGTCTTCCTGCTAGAAGGCTTCACCTTAACCCCCCAAAAAAAAACATCCTCCACGCTCAAACCCTAAAACCCTCAAATCCTGACCCCTACAATTCCTGAACCCTAAAATCCTAAACCCTAAAATCCTGAACCCTAACATCCTGAACCCCAAGATCCTGAACCCTAAAATCCTGAACCCTAAGATCCTAAACCCTAACTAAAGAGCTCTTTCGAGGCTATAGCAACTTCTGGGGTCGGCCTTTGTCTTCGGGTTCGGGTGGCTCTCAGAGGGCTTTTCTCTTTAAGGGCTTTCCTATGGGATTTAAAGGGTGGCATGGGGTCTTTATGTATGGGTTTGCTGTGGCTTTTGGGATGAAAGGATGGCACTTCTAATCTCTATGGTTTAGGGCACGACCACCGCCTTGCAAAGCTCTTGAAAGCGGCGGTGCCGATACATGAGCGACGTCACTGGTTGCTCGAGAGACCAGTGGGCCCCTCTGGCCATGAGGAGCCATGCCAAAAGGCAGAACCTGCGGAAGGAAGTCGTGAATCTTATAAAATCATATGATGCATAGGCCTGCCTTGAAACCATGGTGTTGCCGGCATCAACAAATTCCATCGTGATATCACCGTCCGGGCTTAGGAAAGACCGCAGCGAAGATCCTCTGCAGATTGACACCCAAGATGAGCAAGCAAGCCCAAAATGATAGGTCGCCCCTTTTCTAGGGTTTTCTGCAAGGACGTGGAGCTCCAGCGCTGTATTTAAGGTTGCTGAGGATGGAGTTCTGACACTCGCAAATGACCGACACAAGCAGAAATTGGCCTTCAACAAGCGATCCTTCTTCCTCTTTAAGTTTTTCTGAAGCTGCGCTGCTTCCTTCTGCTGCTGCTTCAGCTCTTTGCGTCGCATGATCAACGCGGTCAGCTCTGCATGGAGGATGGCCTCCGAAGCCTTAGGGGTATATGGTTTAGGGTTTAGGGGGTTTAGGGTTTAGGGGGTTTAGGGTTTAGGGGTTTAAGATTTAGGGGTTTGGGTTTAGGGTTTGCAACACTAACCTCTTAGGCTCACAGGGAGCCTGTAGACGCGGCCCAGGAGATCGACAAAGCTTCAAGCCACATGGACCCTGTGCAACCCAATATAGTATAGTATATTGTAAACTAAAATACGAATGGAATGTAACGCCGCCTAATATCATAGCCGTAGCGTTCCAGAACACAGGACGAAAGATGGCGCGACGATTTCCAAACCCTTAACCGCTAAACCCCCAAACCCGAACCCATAAACCCTAGATCCCTAAGCCCCCAAACTTGGGCCAAATCCTGCACCCTAAAATCATAAAACACCAGGCACGCAAACATCCCGAACCCAAAATTACCTAGTATCCTGGTGCCCGAAACCCCAAACGAAGACCAACAACCCAAAATACTAAAACCCTACCATTCCAGCCGCAAAGCCTTAACAACTCGAGTAAACAATATAGACATAAATCCTAAACCCTAAACCCTTGATAACCCCAAAAAACAACACAAAGCCCTAAACCCTAAACCCTAAACCCTAAACCCCCTCAACCCTAAAGCACTCCAGTGAGCATCCCGGCCGGATTCGGGTTTGCGCGATCTGCGTTGGCGAGCCGCAAGCTGGCCTGGCGGCGCTTCTTCGGCTTTCTTCGTTTAGTTTGGGGTTTTAGGGTTTAGGGTTTCGGGTTTAGGGTTTACTTGAAAGGGGTTTTGGGTTTAGGAATTTAGGAACTTTAATGGGTGTTTAGGGTTAAATGGAACCCAAAAGTATGTAGAACAATGGCCTTTTTATCGATTTTGGGCCATTAGTTCAACTACTGTGAGGGGTCTAGGGTTAAGGGTGTTAAGGGTTTAGGATTTGTTTTTTTCAGGGTTTAGATTCAATTGTTTTTCTGCGCTTTTGAGAGGGTGGTGTGGTCTTGTTTCGGGCTAAGCGCTTCAGGCGTTCAGGGGTTTGTTGAGGTTTAGGGTTAAGGGTTGAGTTGGTGTTGGCCTTACCGGGTTTAGGGGTGTTGGCGACGAGGGGTTGAAATTGCAAACTAAACCAAAGCAAACCGAAGTCCATAAAAAATATCCAAATCAATTGTGGGGCTCAGTTTTAAACCCAAACCCTAAGCCGTACCTTGAAGAATCTCAAACTAGCCGTAGAACATGTCACCCGAAGCCCTATAAGCCCTTTACTAGCAAAAAATGCCGGACTTTACAAACATGGTACGTAAAACCCGGAACCGGATACTAACAAAGACCTAGACCCTAAACCCTAAAACGAAAACACTGAAAGCCAACAACACCAACATACGAAGGCCGAATAAACCCAAACCCGTAAACAGACAGCAATCGGCCCGCCAAACCGTAGACCCCCAACCCTAAACCCCAAACCTAAACTCCCTAAGCCCTAACCCTACTAAACCCCAAAGCCTAAGCCCCAAACCCCAAACCCTGAAACCCAAAACTTAACTAAACCCCAAACTCTAAACCCCAAAGCCTAAGCCCTAAACCCCAAACCCTTCTGCCTAAGAATCAAAAGGCCGAGCCTTGCTAAGGGAGCCCACGCAGCTCACCACCGCCGCGGCTCGGAGCCCATGCTTCGCAACGTAGGCAAGCAGCGACTCCTTCGGGACAGGGTTTAGGGTTCAGGGTTTATAGGGTTGTTCAAAAAACTGTAACAAGATAATGTATCACATATCCAAACCCGACTGGCAAGTCAATGTCCTTGCAAGCCCTTCAGGACACAAAACCTATCGCCCCATAGAAGCCCGAACCACCTTAAACCCAAAACTCCTAAAATGATAGCCCCCCCTGAACCCTAAACCCTAAGTTTCAAAACCCTAAACCCTAAACCCTAAACCCCTAAACCCTAAACCCAAACCCTAAACCCTAAGACATGCAGTCTTCCAAGTTCGGTCTTTCAAATCGTCCCCCGGGCACAGCCGAAGGGCCCAGTAGCGGCCGGCAGAAGAGGCCATCGCTTTGAGTTGAAGGCTACCAGGGTTTCTTTAGGGCTTTGGGTTCAGGGTTTAGGGCTTTGGGGTTTGGGTTTCCTAAACCCTAAACCCTAAACCGTTTCCGGGTTTAGGCTTTAGGGCTTCGGGTTTAGAGTTTGTCAGCTTGTGTGTTCTCGGGTTGGGAGTTTTTATGTTTTATGGTTCGGGGTTCACTAGGCCCGGATTTAGGGGGAAAAGGTCTGGGAGTCTCTATAGCTTGGGTTTAGGGCTCAGGTTTGAGGGTGTGTTCAGCACCACAAAGCCTTGACACATTTTTGGAGTTATCTTGCGCCATGGCTGTAGGTGCAGGCATCGCCACACTCATCAGAGACTTGACGCGCCAGAGCAGGTAATTTTGACATCCTCCTAGTCTAGAGTCTTGCGTAGTACTGAACCATTAGGGTTTAGGGTTTAGGGCTTATATAGGGTTTGGGGTTTAGCTTAAGGTGGTGAGTGTATGCAGTTTCGAGTCTCGAGTATTCTGATTTCTGTGTCCATCACTGCGGGACGTGTGGAAGCCTTGCCCAACCACTTCCAGCACACCGACAACTGCCCTTCTCTGTTCGTCAAGGTACATAACTTGACGAATGGCCGCTAGACTTCATCACGAGTTCTAGTTCCGGGAAGGTGCTCGGTATCATGCATCCGATCTATGCTCAGGGTCCATATAGCCGCTAAGCATATTCTGAAAGGGGCTCCTATATATAGGAACTTTACAGTCAAAATATGTAGTGGTCAGGTACAAGGACCATCATGCTTGAAATCCTCACGAACCCGAGCCCTCTAACAGAACCCTTACCTGAGGGATGTGTGTTATTAGGGTTTAGGATTTAGGGTTTAGAGTTAGGGTTTAGGGTTTTAGGGCTTAGGGTTTTAGTGCTGGGGGCTTAGACCTATACTATTTTCAGGGTCCTTTATTGTGATTTTAATAGCATAATATACCCCAAAACCCTATTCTCATTATTAAAGCCCTAAACCCTAAACCAGAAACCCTAAGCCCTAAACCCAAAACCCTAAACCCCTAAACTATGTACGGTAGGGCCGGGGCCTTAATGTAGAACAGGGCTTGGGGCTCCTTTTATAGTCTATTATGCATAATAAGCGTACTGTAGGGGCCTTAATTTAGAACAGGATTTTGGGCTCTTTTTATCGTCTATTATGAAAAATAACGAAGGAACCCAAACACTAGTGTTGGTAGTTATTTAGGCTTCTATATGATACCACATAGGTACCTGGACCAGAGAGAGACATATATATATATATATGTAGTATATGTTATATATATATATATACTATGATATATATATATATATATACATAAAGATATTCCATCAAAATAACGTCGCGAATCTCGAAGCATGCTCCCGCCTGGGGGCGCAATCTGGGCCATTCACCTTGGTGCTTTGGCCGCTAGGGGATGTGAAGTTGCCTTTATGTTACGAGTATCCCCAGAAGAACGGTTTAGGGTTTAGGGGTTTAGGGTTTAGGGTTTAGGGTTTAGGGGTTTAGGGTTTAGGGTTTAGGGGTTTAGGGTTTAGGGTTTAGGCACACACACACACACACACCCGCATACAAGGACAGCTGATGTCAGAGGCGGCGGCTGCGACAGAATTGACGGGCACAGGTGCCTGTCAGTCACCGAACGAACATGATGTAGGGCCTGAATAATTAAAACAAGGTTTTGGGATCCACTGTACTAGAATTATAATGCGGAACCCCCAAAACAGAATAGGAAATTATTAAGGCCCCTATAGTATGCATGTTTTGTTGCAGGGTTTCGGGTATTTAGGGTTCAGGGTTTGGGGTTTCGGGGTGAATCTGTAGGTTTCAAACGCCACGCGACACGGCATTAGGGTTTAGGGTTTAGGGTACCGCATGGGGTTCCTTGGGATCGGGGCCCTCCTTCTTACCTAGCTATGGGTTTAGGGTTTAGGGTTTAGGGTTTAGGGTTTAGGGTTTGCTATGGTCTTCACGGTGCATCTCTCCTTGACAAACTCCTATGTGGAAAAAGGAGGACGGCCGGCGGTGGGCGGAACAACCTTGAGGTTTAAAGGCTTCAGCGTGACCTGTCAGATTAGGGGTGTTGCAAAATCGGGCTCCGCTGTTTGTACCAAATGCTATTCCATGTGCTGCACGGGACATTGAAAGAGGACCATGCTTTGCGACAGCCCATTTTTTGCGCTGAAATCTCCCCTATACCCTACATATCCTACGCCCCTAAAAACCCCAATAATGATTGCCTGCAGAACTTCGAAAGAACTCTACGAGCTGAAAAGCACTAAACCCTGAACCGGCTTGAAACCCTAAGGGTCCAAGTAGTCCTTATTCATGGTTTTAGGGACCCAAAGTCCTTAAATAATAGGTACTTGGACCCTTAGGGAAATGTGAGGCAGCAATGCTGAGACGTGGGGGAAGAAAGCTAAGGAGTGAGTCTGAGAGTAGAGTATTTTGTGGGGGTTTAGGGTTTAGGGTTTAGGGTTTAGGGTTTAGGGTTTAGGTTTAGGGTTTAGGCTATAAGGTTTAGGGGCTTTCGCTGATTTCGCCAAGCCGCCAGGCACATAGACCCGTAAAGCGCAACTGGAAACACCCAAACCGGTGTGGAAACCCCAAATAAATTCCCCAAGACACACCAAACCCCTGCATCTTATGTACCGCAATAGTTGGCCTAGGCCTTTGGTAACTGTACTATACTAACTCTACTATAGTATACTATGCTAGGCTATACCACTATACTACACTATACCTTGCTACACTATATACCCTAATAACCCCAAGCCCTGAACCCTAAACCCTAAACCTCAACCCTGAACCTTAAGCCCTATAAACCTGAACCCTGAACCTTAAACCCTGAACCCTTCAAACCCTAAACCTGAACCCTGAACCTTGAACTTAAACCCTAAACCTTAAACCCTAAACCTGAACCCTGAACCTTAAACTTAAACCCAAAGTTACTAAGCCCTAAACCGCCCACCTGAACCCTGAACCTTAAACTAAAAACCTAAACCTGAACCCTGAACCTTCAAACCCTAAACCCTAAACCCTAAACCTGAAACCTGAACCTTAAACCCTAAACCCTTCAAACCCTAAACCTTAAACCTGAACCTTAAACCCTAAACCCGAAGCCCTAAACCCTCAACTTAAACCTGAACCCTGAACCTGAAACTTAAACCCTAAGCCCGAAACTTCAAACCCTAAAACCTAACCCTGAACCTTAAACCCTAAACCTGAACCCTGAACCTTAAACCCTAAACCCGAACCCTGAACCTTCAAACCCTAAACCCTAAACCCGAAACCTGAACCTTAAACCCTAAAGAAACCTGAACCTTAAACTTAAACCCAAAGCCCTAAACCCTAAACCTGAAACCTGAACTTGTGGGCTTTCGCTGATTTCGCCAAGCCGCCAAGCGCATACAGTCATAAAGCGCAACTGGAAACACTCTAAGCCGTGTGGAAACTCCAAACAAAAATCTCAAGACACCAAGCCCAGGCATTTTTATGTACCGCACTAGTTGGCCCAGGGTTTTGGTAAAAGTACTATACTAACTCTACTATAGTATACTATGCTAGGCTATACTACTATACTACACTATACCTTGCTACACTATATACCCTAATAACCCCAACCCTTGAACCCTGAACCCTAAACCTGAACCCTGAACCTTAAGCCCTATAAACCTGAACCCTGAACCTTAAACCCTAAACCCGAACCCTAAACCCTAAACCCTAAACTTGAACCCTGATCCTTCAACTTAAACCCTAAGCCCTAAACCCTAAACCTCAACCCTGAACCTTGTACTTTAAACCTAAACCTGAACCCTGAACCCTTCAAACCCTCAACCCTAAACCCTAAACCTGAAACCTGAACCTTAAACCCTAAACCCGAACCCTGAACCCTTCAAACCCTAAACCTGAACTTTAAACTTAAACCCAAAGCCCTAAACCTGAACCCTGAACCTTAAGCCCTAAGCCCTAAACCTGAAACCTGAAACCTGAACCTTAAACTTAAACCCTAAGCCCTAAACCTGAAACCTGAACCTGAAACCCTAAACCTGAACCTTAAACCCTAAACCCTAAACCTGAAACCTGAACCTTAAACTTAAACCGTAAGCCCTAAACCTGAAACCTGAACCTTAAACCCTAAACCTGAACCCTTCAAACCCTAAACCCTAAACCCTAAACCCGAAACTTGAACCTTAAACTTAAACCGTAAGCCCTAAACCTGAAACCTGAACCTTAAACCCTAAACCTGAACCCTTCAAACCCTAAACCCTAAACCTGAACCCTGAACCTTAAACTTAAACCCTAAACCCTTAACCTGAAACCTGAACCTTAAACTTAAAACCTAAACCTGAACCCTTCAAACCCTAAACCCTAAACCCTGAACCCTGAACCCTAAGCCCTAAACCATAAACCCGAAACCCCAAACCCTAAACTCTAAACCCTAAACCCTAAGCCCCAGGTAACGCTCGGGAGCAAAGACATGGCCTGCATCCCTCCCAGGCCCAGCCGCGCAGAAAGACCCATCTGCACCTTAAACTCAGGGTCTTGCGTATATATATATATATATATAGGGTTTAGGGTTTAGGGTTTAGGGTCTAGGGTTTTGCGGTCGGTTTTGGGGTTTAGGGCTGAGGGTTTGGGACTTAGTGTTGGGAGTGTATTGGCTTTAGTGTTTCGGGCATATCGAGGTTTAGGGTTTGGGTGTTTAGGGCTTAGGGATTATATGATTCAGGGCTTAAGGAAGTTTAGGGTTTGGAATTTACGACTGGTGGTTGCTTTTGCGAGATCCCGAGATTAAAGAACATAGCACACGAAAAGCAGAACGACTAAAGAATAAAAAGCGCCAAAGAGCCCTCGAGATTGCCCGAAGCTATGTGAGGGTGGCCACAGAATTGGGCTTCTCGTCCCAGATACTCTACCCTGAATGGCTTTCGGTACCCTACTAATTCGGTACTTGCAATACTCCATGTCAGCGTTTTCGCATACTACACCAGCCCATAAATGTCGCCAGAGAGGTGAGTGTAGATCATGTGGACCCTAAACCCTAAACCCTAAACCCTAAACCCTAAACCCTAAACCGCGATCATGTGAAGATGGTTTTCGCTGCTTCAGCATTGGGGGCGATGCCCGTTGGCATGGCAACATCACGACTTGGTGTCCCATTCATCTGCAACGCGCTGCACTACCTCTGGATGCAAGTCAGGGTCTGCAAAGCAAAGGACGATGGAGAACTATCGATCTGGCGTTCTAAAACACACCTATCGGTCTACTTATCGGTCGATCGATCTGTGGATCTGTCTGTCTGTCCTGTCTCTACACATCCAGAAATGCTGGATAGTACATCAACCGTACATGCACCTTGGATCGGGGACATGCATACATACATGTATACATGCAGTTGGTCATGGTACACGAATATTCAATTTCCGGTTCGTTAATTCGTAATTGGCCTTGGACGGACCGGTGTACGGAATCCTCCCAGGTGCGTCTTGTGTACCTGCATAACCAGCTGAAGCGACCAAATCTGGCTGTTAAGAATAATGTACCCTAGCCATAAACAATAAACCCTGAACCCTACACCCCAAACTCTGAACCCCAAACCCTAAACCCTAGACCCTGAACTCTAAACCCTGAACCCTAATTCAACCCTCAACACCGCTAGTCGAAATACCCTGAGTTCACAACTCTGCCCACCTACGTGACAGGCCCCACAAGCTTCAACCAGAGTGAGCGCGCTAGACCCGAAACCCAAAGCTCTGCCCCAAACCCTCTAAATCCTAAACCCTAAATCCTATAAACCCTACACCTTATAAATCCTAAGCCCTAAATCCCATACCCTTAATCCTAGATGTCCTAAATCCCAAAACCCTAAACAAGAGCCCGGCAGCGGCAGGCGCGAAGGCCACTGTCGGCTGTGGGAGCCTCTGAGCACTTCGCAAGCTTTCTTAAAGGTTTAGGGTTTAGGGTTTAGGGTTTACCCCTATTCTATTCTATTCTCTGACAACACATTATATTCTATTCTACTCTTTTCTATTACGTTGTGGGTTTTACTATATTTTTTATGTTATAATATACTATGTTTTACTATTTTATAATTATGGTATCATGTTATGTTATACAGGATTGTGTAATATTATATTGTATTATGTGATATTGCATTACATTACATGTATATATATATATATGTATATAATATATATAATATATATATATATAATATTATATATATATATACAGTATGTATATCTTTATAGATGTACGTACACATCTTATATACATTCGTTTACGACCGTATACAGTCCAAAGAGGGTCCACGTGTACTGCTTATGCGGCACCCAAACCCACAATAACGATGGTCTTTGGGTCCATAATGGCAGGCAGTGTAGATGGACCCTCTGCGATGTATATAGCAGGACCTTCTATGTAAAGACTGTCGCGAACTTGTTGTCCGGGAGTCGAGGTCTAAGCGCTTTGGGGTTTAGCGAGTAATGTTAAAGGTTTTAGGGCTTTGGGGTTAGGTTACGGGCGTCAATATTCAGAATGGGATTTCAAGGTATGCAGCAGTACAGTACAGTTCTAGATATCTTTAGACGCAAGGCTGAACAATCTTCCAATACTTGTGAGGAAGCCTAAACACTTCTGAGCAGAAATCGAATGCTAACCCTACTTCAAATGCATATTGATCATCCCGTGCATATGGGGATTTCCAAACATAGGGGACTCTAATATAATGCCCTAAATAATAGGATCCTTATTGTAAGGACCCCAAAATAAGGTATCCTAATTTTCGGAAACTCCCATATGGTGGACCCGATGGTGGTCCAGTTAAGCCTATAGGTTAGGGTGGACGTTGCACGACTGCTACAGCCAGTTGTCGAGGCTGCGGTACCCAACCTGGATTTTATGAACCATCAGATGCAAACTGCTTCATGGAAGCACCTCGTAACTCTCGTGCTGGATTGTTCGGGAGTTAAGGTGCCCGCAAATGCCTCATCCCAAAATCGAAACCACCTCCGTTACGCATGAAGGCTTGGCGACCGATCCTCTTAACATACGGCCCTCAATATATCATTGGTCTGGAGCTTTAAGGTATAAGCATGTAAAAATGATATAGGAACGGCATGAGGATACCTTTGCTCTTACTAGTTGTCCCCTATACTCTAAAAGCCACCCAGCCCTGGATCCAGGGCTGCGAACGCGATCTTCGGCTGCAGCATGGGCTGTGCCAGCTGGGGCCTGCCAAACACAAAAAAGGGAGCTGCCGCGGCAAGGTTTGTCGCACTGAAAGCCCTGCCTTAACCCCCGAAGAACCTATTTTGGGGGACTTATACAAAGAAATCCTATTAAGGAACCCTAAAAAGGTAGGTTCTTTAGGGTCCAGGTATATACACCCTTAACTTGCAACCCTAATGCCCTCCAAAAAAAGTTATCAGCATGCAATGGGAATAAGTAGAATAAGGCAGTCAAAGCAAGTAGGTTCGAGATGACGGGGTCCAGTGAAAGTTCATGCAGCTGTACATAAATGCTATTTCTGGCGGCCTGAGATCCGAAAGCCCTGTCACCCAAAACCCCAAAAGCCCCCAAAACTTGGAGAATCCTACGCAGGGAAAGAGTGAGGCTGTACAGTGTTATACATAGGCAATGACAGGTTTATGGTTTAGGGTATAGAGTGTTGTACATAGGCAATGGCAGTAGTTCTAGGACTCATATAATGTCCAAAAATCCAACTACAGTATCGTATTTAGATACCCAAGAACCCATTCAGAGTGAAGCACTTGGGAACTGACAGCCCACTATCTGGCAGTGCTTCAACTCTCCAGGCAAACCCCATAAACCCTAAACACTAAACCCTCCCGAACCCTAAACCCGGAACCCTAAACCCATTTAGCCTTTATAAACCCTATAAACCCTATAAACCCTATAAACCCTATAAACCCTTTAAACCCTATAAACCCTAAACCTTATAAGACCTATAAACCCTATAAACCCTAAAACCCTAAAGCCCCCCCAATCTAAACCCTAAACCCTAAAACCCTAAACTATAAACCTTATAAATCCCTAAACCCTATAAACCCTAAACCCTAAAATCCTAAACCCTAAAGCCCCCCCGGCGGCGAGCCCTGTCGCAGGCGCCACCCGAAACCTGGAAGGCGAAATCCTTGGCCACACGGCGGGCTTCCCTAGGAGCCCTGCTTTAGAGTTTAGGGTTTAGGGGTTTAGGGTTTAGGGGTTATTTAGGGTTTAGGGTTTAGGGGTTTAGGGTGTAGGGGTGTAGGGGTTCAGGGGGTTTTGGGGTTTAGGGGTTTTCGTTTTTAGGGTTTAGGTAGTAGGGCTCCTTGAGCCCTCAAAAACCCTAAAATAACCCTGAACCCTAACACTCCCATACCATTCAGCCTATCACAAAAAACGGTGGGCATATCTTAAAGATTTATTTTGGGTGTTTCAGAACAGTGGAGGAGCTTGTTTGGGAGCGGGGGAGGGCTTTGCATATGCTGCATACAAGTCCTGCACATAAGGGTGTAGGGCCGCTGATTTAAGACTCCCAGATCACTCAGTGACGCAGTCGCTCTGACCCTGTATAGGATAATCCTAAACCCTAAAACCCTAAGACCCGAAACCCAAAGAGGAAGCCGGGATTAGGTAATCACCCATACATCACCGCAGTAGCTCAAGCTTCATGGGTAGGTGTAAGAAGGGTTCCACGGACCAACATTGGGGTTTAGGGTTTAGGGTCAAGCTTAGGGCTTGTTATAATTATCGGTGTAAGTTAGGCTGGACATACAGGTCTGACTAGATATACCTTACAACTTATAACTATACTTGCGAAGTCCCTCATGCTGCCAGCGGCCCCCGCATCTCCTTGATCAAGCAAACTAACTTGTCCAGATTTGCTCAGGTTCGCAGAGGAAGCCAAAGTTATGTAAGCTGATGGAATATACCAGTCTACCTACCTACCACCCAACCACCCAACCACCCAACCACCCAACCAACCAACCAACCAACCAACCTACCTACCTACCTACCTACCTACCTACCTACCTATCAATCAATCTATTTCTCTCTCTCTCTCTCTCTCTCTCTCGCTCTCTCTCTCTCCATATATGTATACTACCCGATTACTGTGCAGCACGAGTTAACATCTAACACGAGAGCCCCTTCTTTCTTTCCTTCTTCGAAGACATCACGCACGCTGCTTCGCAGGCCTTGCGAAGTTCCCGAAACAGGATGCACAGGGTTCCCAGAGACTCCAAAATCCATGAATTAAGGAATATACCTTAGATCATATTAGGGATCCTTCTATAATTTAAGGTATATTCCTTAATTGGTTCTTCGGCACGTACCCTTGCACTGAGCAGGTCTGCCGACCTAAAAGGTGCACAACACCGACAACTGTGCCAAGGATCCTACTACAGTTAGGGTTTAGGGTTTAGGGTTTAGGGTTCAGGGCTTAGGGTTTAGGGTTTAGGGTTTGGGGTTTAGGGCTTAGGGTTTAGGGTTTAGGGTCAGCAACCTGAAAATAGAGCCAGGTGTTGCCGTATAATAACATGATGTAGTTGTATATGGACGAAAGCCGAACGGTATGACTCACTCCTCAATCTCCTGAACCAGAAACGAATGCCCATCACGCCAGCAATTTACCCAGAGACTCCAATATCCCTTAATTAAGGAATATACCGTAAATCATATTAGGGATCCTCCCATAATTTAAGGTATATTCCTTAATTAAGGGATATTGGAGTCTCTGGGTACATGCGGCGCGTATTTTATTGGCGCATGATTGGATGTGCTTTCTGAGCAGTCGAACTCTGTACTTAATTTAGGGTTTAGGGCTTTGGGTTTAGGGTTTAGGATTTAGGGTTTAGGGTTTGGAGTTTAGGGTTACTTGTAGCCTAAATCCCTTCCAAAATTCAGCACCACACGGGGGCTCTCCTTTAGGGTAGAGATATAACTGATATAACAGGGCTATGAATTGCCCCAAACTCCTTTGAAGTCTGAACAAAACAAAGCTGATCCGTACATAAACTTCATGCCCGACATCCAAATTTCAACCGCTAAATCCTACCAACGCCCCAAAACCCTATGTATTAAATGCATCCGTCACCTACTTATTTTTGTTGGGATCTTATTACGCACCCTTAGGCCGAATATGTCAGGACCCTATACTCGCATCCTTGGGTCTACGATCACCACCGCCTCCTTGGGAGGCGGAGCAAGATTCTTCCGGGCCCGGTACCCGGTGAGTTTTATGGTTTCGGGGAGCCTCTTCAGAGATTAGCTACAGCTCAGGGTCATTTGCAGTTGGCGACTTCAGGGATTTGGATTAGGGTTTAGGTTAGGGTTTAGGGTTAAGGGTTTAGGGTTTAGGGTGCGCATTTTGGCTTCTGCATGGTGTGCCTGAGAGTTTCCTCAAGGTTTCATGCTTTTCAACAATCGGGGGTCGCCTTTCAGGGTCTGTAAAGTCAGGATGATACACAAATGTCATGCACCCTAGCTCCAACAATGCATGTTCTAGAAGCTGGCTTAACCGCTTTCTGTTTCAGCTACAGCACTAATTTCGGATACACAGTTGATCCGTGGGGTTAGAAGCTATCTTGTGACTGTTGTTCGTTGTAGTATGTGGGAGGCCAAGGTATGCGATCTTCACTCGGGCACAGAACCCCTAGTTCTCGCCGCCATCTCGGCAGCATGCTGCTCATCTACGGCAGAGGCGGCTGCGCTCCGGGAAACGAAATCTAAGTAAGAAAGGATGAGCTGTAGCAAGGTATACTAAGGAAAGAGCCTGCAGCACACCATAAGCACCATACTTGCCTGTGCGGTTGCACATGTAAAGCCCAAACACCAAGTCATTTCGGACGTTAGGACTGGCCCCTACTCACTCTATGAACCAGCAGAGTTAAGGCTCACAAACGGTAGGGACGTCTTGAATCTATCGATCATACCTGCCGAATACTGAGGGACAGGGAACCCTTGCTGTAAACCTGTAAGCCCTACACCCTAAACTCGAATCCTCTAATAAGAACTCTTGCAGAACATGGCTTAAGCGATCGGTTCTCGATTATAGGGACCAATATTGGACCACACCCCGACACCCTATGCCCGAAACGTGCAGTTATCACAAATTACTGGTACCAACACTAAGCACTGGTACCATTACTCTTACAATTACCTTGCAACCACTAAACAGTTTAGGGTTTACCTTAACCCCAAAGAACCTACCTTTTTAAAGACTTATCTAAAGACACTAAAAAGGCCAGGTACGCCCTATGGGGATCATCGAGGCAGACCTCCTGTAAAGCCTCCTATGCCTCGAACATAGACCCTGAATACCTTCAGATCCCTACTGCACAAGCCTAAACGCTCCTAAGCCTAAAACCCCAAAGCCGTAAACCCTAAACCCTAAACCCCGCAGCCTTAAGCCCTAAACCCTAAAACCTTCAGGACTTAGGGTTGGCGCATCGGAGCGAGCTCAAGGGGGAGCGACTCCGGGCAATGCCTCCGTGGCTTTCGCCCGCCACGACTCCCGCGCCTCCTCGCCAAGATTCGGTGGCTTTGGGTTTAGAACCTCTTCCAACATGAAAGCTGACAACAAAAACAAAGATACTCTAAACTCCTCTAACCCCCGGAATCTAACACCTAAACCCTAAGCCCTAAGACCCTAAACCCGAAATCCCAAGCCCTACACCAGAATTACACCCCAAACCCTAAACCCCAGCTCCTCAGAGAAAAGCCCTTAAGGGAACCCTCAGAGATCCCTTAAGAAAAGAACCCTAAGCCCTAAACTCCAAACCCTAAACCCTAAACAACAACTGAACGAGCCTGCTCCCAGGCTTCTCGCATCCGCTGCTCGTGGCGATGACGTGACGTGGCCGTCCAACCTCTCCACGACCTTCTTCTGTCTGGTGCTTAGTAGGGAATGGGGGAATGGATCCCTATGATGGTCCCTTAAGGTCCCTTATAGTAGTCCCTATAACCCATTCCCCCATTCCCTACTAAGCACCAGACAGTCTTTTGGAGGGAGTTGGGTCAGAGCTTACAGTTGAGGTTCAGGGTTTAGGGCTTAGAGTTTGGAGTTTAGGGTTTAAGGGGTTTAGGGTTTGGGGATTATGGGTTCGGGGTTAGAGATGAGGGTTTGGGGCTGAGGGCTTGCGGTTTAGGCTTCCGTCATTCTTTTGCAAGTCTGAGTGTATCTATATGGTAATAATCCCTAAGGGTCCATGTACCCAAATAGTATATACTTTGGCCTTACAGTAGTCCCTATATAGGTACTTTGGGGCCAATGTATATACTATATGAGTACATGGACCCTCAGGGAAGGGAGCCGCGTGCTTACGAACCACACACAACAGGGACTCCCTCATCACTTGAGCAAACGTCGACCTGAAGACGTGGATTCCAGAGCTGAATTTGTTTAGGGTTTAGGGTTTAGGGTTTAGGGGTTTAGGGGTTTAGGGGTTTAGGGGTTTAGGGGTTTAGGGTTTAGGGGTTTAGGGGTTTAGGGTTTAGGGTTTAGGGTTTAGTTGTCGCAGCATGAGCAGCACTAGCAGGAGAAGACATCTCACAGAAAACACACAGACACTGAAGAAATAACTGCTAATGACCATCATCACGCTATCTGTAGTGCTGATACACCCTAAAGCCAAAGCCTAGAGGCATAAGTATATACTACGTTGGTACATGGACCACACAAAGACCTCACAGTAGATCCTATCATAAAGCCGGGAGAAAAGCCTTAAAGGAAACCTTGCAGGATCCCCTTAAACAAGGCCAAAGAGGTACCCCTAAACCCCAACCCCTAATGTAGGGGCCTTAATAATTAGAAGAGGCCTCTGGGGCATATTATACTAGAATTATAAGAAGGAACCCCCGAAATAGTATAGGTAATTCTTGAGGCCCCTACATTAACACCCTAAACCCCACAAACCCTTGGAACAATTCTCAAATTCAAGGAACCCCCTAAACCCCGTAAGCCCTTGGAGGAACCCTCAGAGTCCCTGTGAAGGAAGCCCTGAACGGAACCCTTAAGGTTAAAGGAAACTACAGGTGGGGAGCTACTCAGGCACAAGTTCGAAGGACAGGTAGCCATTCGTCAGTCCCCATGCTCATCGTCGCCGTTCTTGTGATGGCAGGTGCAGTTCCCAGTAGTCAAGCTACTACCGAGCAAATCATCAGCTACAACCCTCTGTCCTGTCGTTCTCCTGGAAGATATGAGGATATATTGTGCGAGTTTGCAAGTGCCTCTGTCATATGTCTTCAGGGAACTCGTGACAAGCAGTGTGCTCCTCATCCTGTCAGTTACCAGCGGCGAGCTGGGTTTCATGTATACACTGCTGGTTATGGGGCCAAGTCAAACAAAGCTGCTGGTGTTTGCATCGCCCTTTCTGTACGAAGACATCGCATTCAACAGCTGTCACAAGTTGCCTGGCCCACTGATCCTTGTTTAGCTGGCAGAGCTCTTGCCATACGCTCACGACGAGCAGCCTCCGACTACACTTCCATTTCTGCGTACTTCCCTCCGAACAAGAATGAAGGCAGCACCCTGGTAGTTACTCAGAAGTTGGCTGATTGGATTGGCAAGCTACTGCATGCATTGCCTAGGCGGACCACGCCAATATTGTGCTGCGACGCCAATAGCAAACTTGGCAGTGTAGTACACATGGGAGTCCCCGTCTTGGCTAGTTCGGCTGCGGTTGG
>CAJNDV010011980.1:41567-78735 GCA_905221635.1 Symbiodinium sp. CCMP2456
GGTTTAGGGTTTAGGGGAGTGTAGGGTATATAGGGCTTCTATGAGGTATATAGGCCTTCTATAAGGCTCCCATAACGGTAACGACCCACCTGAAAATGTCCTAGATGTTTGGAAGGAGCCGGAGCCTTGCTTCATAGGTTTCAGGGTTTGGGGTCAGGGTATACCCTAAACCCTAAACCCTAAACCCTAAACCCTAAACCATGATTATAGGGTTTAGGGATGTTTCGGGTTTGCTGGATTTAGGACTGTGGGCTGAAAAGTTTAGGGGTAGGTCTGACTGCTTAATTTAGGATTCGGGTTCAGGGTAAAGTGTTCGGGTGTGGGGTTTAGGGTATCGACTCTTTGAGGGTTCTGTAGGGGCTTGAATAACTATAATAGGCTTTTGGGGCATATTATACTAAAAAATGATAAGAAGGAACCCCCCAAAAATAGTATAGGTAACTATTTAGGCCCTTATATTACTGGGTTTGGGGCTCAGGCTCGGTTCCTGGTTGGGCGTACAGGATTTCAAGCTCGCGGCTTTGAGTGTGGGTATCGTCTCAAGAGGCTAGTGTCGTCTTTTGCTTTTTGGTTGAATGGGCTTTGGGACTTGGGGTTTAGGGCGTAGGGCTTGGTTTAGGGTTTAGGGTTTAGGGTCTAGGGTTTGGTACGGGAGGGTGCTATGATACGATGACCATATATGTTATACTTCATACATTTCATTTCAGGGAACTCGCCCGGAACATGATTTCGAGTTAAGCAGTCTTTGAGGTTTTGGAGTTTGGTTGGGTGTTAGGGTTTCGGGTGCTCGGCTTAGGGATTGGGCATAGGGCCTAGGCTTCGGGAAATGCAGGTTTAGGGTTTAGGGTCTCATGGAGTTGTTCTATGTTGTGCTCACTGAGGCTCTGGTATTGCTCATGGAAAACATGCTGAACCTGGTCATCCGCAATAGCCATAGTGTGGGATGCTTACTTCAGGTCATGTCGTACGCTGCCAAGCGAGAATCGCAGCGATGTCGGCTGAGGAGTTTCCGAAAGCTGTGGTGTAATCGCCGGAACGATGGAAACTCAGCTCGGAACCCTTCCAATCCCAACACCCTAGAAACCCCTTGGTACATATCCATGAACTCCTGGCGAACGCCCTAAACCCTAAACCCTAAACTATAAACCCTAAACCTACAAACAGTTTCAAGCAAGAACCACCCCCTTCAGAACCATCCAGCCCCACAAGCGCCCTTCGGGACCCTCTAACAACCCTAAACCCTTAAACTCTAAAAACCCACCTTGTGGAACCTTGCTGTGTCCTCCAAAATGTTGGTGCTACGCAAACCCTAAGGCCTTTAGTAAAATCTGCTATAAAACCCTCAACCCTAAACCCTAAAGCCCGAGCAAAATCCTAACACAGCCGAATATAGGAGCCTTAATAATTCGAATCGGGTTTTGGGGCCCATTCTACTATATTTAATACTAGGGAACCCCCAAAATAGTATGGGTAATTATTTTGGCCCCCACATTAATTAAAACAAAAACAACCCTGCCGTGCGCCTCAGTGTGGCCTTGAAGCTCTGAAGTGCCCAAAGTGCGGGGCCGCCCCAGGGTCGTTCGGACTTCCCTGATTTCGGGTTCAGGGTTTAGGGTTTAAGGTTTAGGGTTGGGTCCAAGGGTTTAGGGTTGAAAATTCAGGGTGTCGTGTTGAGTATGGTTTAGCAGTATTTTGCGGAGTTCGGACTTGGCTGGCATATGTAGTTGGTTCTCGAAGAGCTCTGTACGGGTTCTGTCACGGAGTGAAACAAGAGAAACCCTAAAGCCCGAACCCTAAACCGTAAAACCTGAGGCCTAGGGTTTCGGAGCTCCGGGTTTAGGCGCTTATGGCTTCAGGGTTTACGGTTTCAAACTTAAGTTTTGGGGGGGGCCTAAGCAGTCGCTTCATCTGTGTACGTATGCATATACATATATATATATATATATATATACAAATATATATAACGGTTCAGGGTTTAGGGTTTAGGGTTATATGAGCATTATACATGCAAGCTGAAGTAACTAGAGAGGGGTCACAACTCCAACGAATGCTTTCCGGAAAGGAAAGTTTGATCCTGCGTTTGGGAAGGACAGACTTGTGTTTTCAGAATGGTTCGTTTAAGGAACAGGTGCCAAGAAAAGGCAATGATCCTTAACAATTAGAAGGGGTTGTTGGTATATTACACCAAATTTATTCTAAGGAACCCCCAAAACCCTAGTCTAGTTATTAAAGCCCCCACATTACCCAGATAGCTGCTTCTTTTGATGGTCCCTTTTCTCCTAGACTCGGGGTGAGTTTATTCTACGCCTCTTTGTAATTTCAATACGGTTTCGGGAAATTGTTTTCGGGAGCATACCATACTAAGTATAGAATGCCCCGAAACCCCATACCCCGAAACCCGTACTCTAACCATATTACTCTGATTTGCTACAATCGCGAAAAGGAACCCTAAGGCACCTCAGTCAACTTATTCGGGCAGCTCTGTAGGTTAGGGTCCTGCTTATCAGGGTGCCGTACTGTACTGGGGACCTACAAAGGGACATTTAAGGCTCTTACCAGAGTGAGCTCTTCTGGCCAGCTCGCGGCCGCTTATCCGCACTCAAAGCACCAGAACGGTTTGGGGTTTAGGGTTTGGGGCAAGGGTTTAGGGTTGTGGGATTTCCAGGAGGGTAAAGGAGTAGAGTATAGGCGAGATCAGGGTTGGGTCGGAGCAAAACTGGAAGCCGAGAGCCATAGGGAGTGCTTTGGGATGCTAAGAACAAGCATCCAACTCCAGATCACTTCACTAACACCCTCAGGAAGTACCTGCAAGTCACAGCACTGGGGGGCTTTCAGAAGACGAGACCAGGCCCAGAAAAACATCAAAGCCTGGTATACAGACAATTAACTCCTAAAAGAAACCCGAAAACAAACAAAAATAAATCTATCCCTAAAACCTAAACCCAAACCCCAAACCCTAAAGCCTAAACCCTAAACCCGAAACCCCAAACCCTAACCCCTAAACCCACGGCTCGTATACCGAACCCGAGCCTCCCCCTAACCAAAACCCCTCAAAGCCAAAACCGCCACACCCCAGGCCCTCAAGCCCCACCTGCCTAAAGACTACCGCTGTGCCTGAAGCCCCAAACCCCCCTGAAGCCCCAAACCCCAAACCCCAAACCCCAAACCCTAAACCCTAAACCCTAAACCCTAAACCCCGAACCCTTAACCCTTAACCCCGAACCCTAAACCCCAAACCGCAAACCCCCAACCCCAAACCCTAACCTGAACCCTCCTGACTCCGGCATCCTGGACCCTTCCACTGAATCCGCGGATGCAGGCCTGGCATTCATGTTCCGGGTGTGGGCATAGGCGTTGAACCACCTGCAAGCATGTAGGGCTTAGGGCTTCTGGTTTAGGGTGTACCTTAAGAACCCAAAACCCATTTTTTTGTAGGTTCTTATTATAAACCCGAATATAGGATTTATAGGGACCCCACAAAAAAGTGGGTTTTGGGTTCTTAAGGTAGGGTGCTAGTGGGCTTTGGAACCTTTTGGCTCGAGGCTTGGGGTTTGGGGCTCTGGGTTTAGAGTAAGGAAGTTGCTCTAGTCCTGCGGTCTGGAGCCTACCTAAACCCCCAAAAGTAGGTAAAATAATGGCCCAAAAACCCAGAAAAAATGCCATTATTCTACATACTTTTCGGGTCCAGGTAAACCCTAAACCTTAAACCCTTTTTTACAAGAACTAGGGAGCTCATGTCAAGTTCCGGGCTTCATGTCGGTATTTGGACATAGACTGTCGCCGCCGGCGTCAGCTTGACCCCATGTCACGACAGATCCGTCGTCAAGAATTGCGGCAAAAGCTTGTGCAGTGGCTTGGATCTGCTGCACACTCTTGAGCTGACCCTGCACAGCACGACTGTCACCACCATACCAAGGATCACCCCAGGTCACTACCGATCCGTCGCCAAGAATAGCAGCAAAAGCACCGGCGCTGGAGGCTTGGACCTGCTGCACATTCTTCAGCTGACCCTGCACAGCTCTGCTGTCGCCACCACTGTAAGCACGGCCCCAAGTCACGACAGATGCATCGCCAAGAATGGCAGCAAATGCGCGCTCGGTGGCTTGGACCTGCTGCACATTCTGCAGCTGATCCTGCACAGAGCTGCTGTCACCGCCAGAGCCAGCATGGCCCCAGGTCACAACCGACCCATCACCAAGAATGGCAGCAAAAGCCCAGCCAGAGGCCTGGATCTGGTGCACATTCTTCAGGCGATCCCGCACAGCACTGCTGTCGCCACCATAGCCCGCATCACCCCAACTCAAAACCGATCCATCGTCCAAAATGGCAGCAAAAGCACCGAGAGAGGCTTGAATGTGCTGCACGTTCCTCAGCTCATCCTGCACGGCGCTGCTGTCGCCACCACGCTCAGCATTCCCCCAAGTGACAACGGATCCATCCCCAAGCATGGCAGCAAAAGCGCCACGAGAGGCTTGGATCTGCTGGACGTTCTTCAGCTGGCCCTGCACAGCACCACTGTCGCCACCAAAGCCGGCATGACCCCAGGTCACGACAGATCCATCAGCAAGAATGGCGGCAAAAGCCCAGCCAGAGGCGTGGATCTGCTGCACATGCTGCAGCTGATCCTGCACAGAGCTGCTGTCACCGCCGGCAGCATCACGGCCCCAGGTCACGACAGATCCATCGCCAAGAATTGCAGCAAACGCGCGATCGGTGGCTTGGACCTGCTGCACATTCTCCAGCTGACCCTGCACTGCGCTGCTGTCTCCACCATAGCCAGCATCACCCCAGGTCACAACCGATCCATCGCCAAGGATGCCAGCAAAAGCCCAGACAGAGGCTTGGATCTGGTGCACATTCTTCAGGCGATCCCGCACAGCACTGCTGTCACCGCCAGAGCCAGCAGAGCCCCAGGTCACCACCGCTCCATCACCAAGAATGGCGGCACAAGCAACCTTAGCACTCCGAATTTGAACTCTGCTGACCTGCAAGCTCAGTGAGTCACCGCTCTGAATCCGGGAATTTCTGATATCGGCGCATCCGTCCAGAACGACTCCAGAGGAGTCCAGTAGCCGCCCTTTGCCGACTCCAAGCGCGACTTGTGCTCGTTGTGTCAACGTCTTGCAGGTTTCATTCAAGCCTGCTTGCACAGTAGCTGTTTTGCCGCTGAGCAGTGACACTTGCACGGTAACCGACATGCTGCAAGTGTGAATTCTGGATCTGAGGATTTAGCATCTGGGCTGAGGGTTTCGCTGCCACTTTCCGAGCAAAACCGATATTTCATAGGGGCCTTATGGAGCCAGGAAATTTCTCTATCTATCTATCTGTCTATCTATCTATCCATCCATCCATCTAGTCGATAGAGGAACCCAGAAGACTAGTGACATTATGATTTGTTTAGGCCGTGATTTCAAACCTACTTGTGACACACAGAACGGAATGATAACATCAACTATCAAACACTTCTCTAAACCCAACACGCACATACACACGCACGCACACCAGATCAGTTGTTTGTGGTGTTGAGTGGTCCGGTAAGCATAATGACATAAGATGATTTAATATGAAGGCCTGAGAAGCTAGAATAGGGTCTTGGTGCCCACAGAGGTAGAATAAGGTAGAGACTCCAAGAATATTATTCTACTGTTGCGCTGTTTATTCAGACCCTCAAGACTCTATACCTCTCAAGGCCAACACACACAGGTACTCTACAACAACCTTACGAAAGCCCTATCGACATGCTATAGGAAGCTAACACCGCAAGACCGTGCCGAACCCCATTGAGAGTGTAGTTTATCTTAGGTTTGGGTATCGCGAAACTGTCATGCGTTCTTGAACTCCCAGCCCCATGCTCCAGGTGAAACATCTTAAACCCAATCTCCTTATGCAAGGTTCCCACAGGTTTGTATCCTGCTACTCCGTCTTGCTAGGGCGGCCGCGGGGGTAGAGGGATATTGCTGGGCGACGTAAACGTAAAACCCTGAACGCGATAACCCTGCCGAAGTGTCAAACCCCAAAAGCCATACCTGAACCCTGTAACCTACCTGTTGGGTTCCTTTTTCGAATTTCCTCATAGGCATATCGTAGTCCTTTGTAAAACCCTAAGGGTCCATGTACTCATATAGCATATACATGGGCCTTAAAGTACCTATATAGGGACTACATTAAGGCCAATGTATATACTATATGAGTACATGGACCCTTCGGGAAACGGCAAACCCTAAACCCTGAACCTCTCAACCCAGTGCTAGGCCTCGATCGCGCGTCCTCCTGGCAGGCAGCGATGCCTCACAAGTCTTCCCAGAGGGTCCGAGTACCCAAATAGTAAGGTTTTAGGTCCCAAAATCCATACTCTGAATGGTTTTTGGACCTTGAAACCCTACTGTTTGGGTACTTGGACCCTTAGGGGTTCTTAAAAACTTACCCAAAGGGTCCTAAGTACCGATATAGTAGAGTGCAGGGTTTCTATATTCGGAGTCACCATTATGATTTAGGGAAGCATCCCACATAACATAGGAAGGCTTGGGAGTATGCCTTATCGTCTGCAACGGATGCCTGAAGCAGGAACCATCAGGAGGTTCAAGTCTGTAGTCTAGTGCCGGTGTTTACGGCCGCTTCGGGAAAACGACAGCCATGGTAGAGGCCACAGGGCCTAACCCTAAACCCTAAACTACGGCTTAGGTTTCGGCTTCGGGTTTAGTTTTCAGGCGTTTTGGGGGGCCTAGGGCATCAGATTCAACAAGGAGACTCGATGTGCGTGGGCTACAAGAGACCGAGGTTGCCATCAGCAAGATAAGTTGTGGAGGTAGGAGGGCTTAGTGCCTTGTGGAATCGACATAAGTCCAGGAGAGGGCCTTAACTCTGTTACGAGTTATTGCATCGGGCCCTTTGGTTGGATACCTTAGAGTAACGGGAACATGAATTTGACATGCTTAGCGACAAGGTGCTGTGTGCATCGTTCTCTAGGCCTGAAGACAAGGACATTGCATTCTTGCAGCTTCTACTTAAAGCCCCTGGGATGGAGTCTTTGGACTATTAGGGCACGCCTTAAAGCTTCTTTCGGCCAAAGCGCATGATCCTTCGTGTACAGGTCCCGGTAGGTGTGGAGGTAGTTCTCAGGTTTGGGAACATCGCCTGTGGATGACTTGCAGCAAAAAGTACAAAAGGGCGTCAAACAGTGCTAGAAGCTGTGGTCTAAACGTGCAAGCGCGACTCTAAACCCTAAACCCTAAACTACTGCCCTAAACCCTAAACCCTAAAGGGGTGGTGTCTTCAAACAACGGATGCGAACCCGAGGCCTTGACCCGCCAAGGAACATGGCCCCTGCAATCCGAAACTTGAAGATGGAGCACCCCATGACTACAACAACCCAAAGGGTCCCAGGTACTGTTATGGGGGATGCTTTCCCAAATAATAATAACAAATCCTAATATAGAAACCCTACATTCTACTATAAAGGTACTTTGGACCCTTTGGGCACGAGATTCCCACACTAGAATGACATTTCGGAAACCGAAAGAGTAGTATCTACAGGCCCTAAAGCCTGAACAACTCTACAGGCCCTAAACCCTAGAGTCTACAGGCCCTAAAACCTAAAGCCTAACTTAAACCCCACAATCCAGAAGAGTCCAAAAAGATGTGCAGGGCTGGCAACCCCAAACCCCAAACAGCAACGACTAACCGTAAACTTCATAAGCTGCAGTTTAGGGTTTAGGGTTCAGAGCTTCGTAAGCCTAACCCCAGAAGGACCTAAGGAAAGCAAAGTCTGTCTGGCTACGATGACGATGATCATGATGGCAATAATGACGATGACCATGATGCTGGTGGTTATGGTGGCGGCGGCGGGGGCGGTGGTGGTGGTCCTAGCGGCGGTGGGTGGTGGTTCTGGTGGCTGCGGTGGTGCTTATGCCGAAGGTAGCTGTGACTCAGCCAGTCCTGGAGCAGCAGCATGATGTAGAAGTTGCTCACGTCCCAGCATGCATCTGCCGCGGCTGGTTTCAGCAAGGGCACAGGAGTCTTGGCTGGTTCCCGCCACCTCCCAGGAAGCTCCGGGATCGCACAACTTTGCAGTTTTCCCTGGCTTTCTGCAGAATCCCTGCGTTCAGAGGGGAAGCGATCATTTTCTGTAGACTGCATATGGCCCCCTAAGTTAGGGTCCCCTTTTTGGTCCCCTCTATAGTACGGCACCCTTATAATAAGGACCCTAAAAGGGACCCTAATTTAGAGACCCACCCATATCCTCAGGGTCACAACACGGACCCACCAGGGGGCCCATAGGGAAAGCCCACAGCCCCGGCAGTCAAAGGGAGCATGCTTAGGCTTTCCAGGGTTCCTATAGATAGGCAGTTTTTTGAGGCCGGTCGAAGCATATACTGAAAAGGTGCATGGAGCCTCAGGGTAAGCTCGCGCAGTACACTGCGCAGACCGTGAGGATAGGGGTGGGTTGTCCTGCCCTAGCGCACGGCGCTGCCCAAAACCCAAAAAACTCAAACTGAAGAACCGGCACGCAAACCGGACATAGTCTAGCTTAGGCGTCAGGTTGTTCGATGCTTTTTGCAGTGCCATAGGTCAAGGATGATCAAAGTCTTACTTATATGTAGCACAAATGCGCCGATACTCCAGCCAACGCTGTCAATACACTTTCAAAGTTCCACGACCTTAGAATAGGAGCTAGGATTAGGATTGGGGAACCCTTGACAATATAGACCATCTCAGTCGTCAGCAAGGTTCCTGCGAAGAGAGCCATAAGTAGGGTCCCCTTTATTAAAGGGTCTCCCCTACCACCTAGGCTGAAAGCCGGAATCGATCTCTAATGCACCCCAAATCCTTAGAATTCAGAGCCCAGCGCTTACAAACACTTCCAAGTCTTGATCGTTTTCCTGAATCCACCTTTCCCTACAACGGCAATATCCCAGGCCAACCAAAGCCCAAACCCCGTACACTCTTAGAGCACTAAAACCTTCAAGCCTCACAGCCCTAAAATCCAAACACCTGAACCCCCAAACTCTCAAGCCTTCAAACCCCATATATAATCCGTAATCCCGTCGTAAAGGACCCCAAAGCAATCCAAGAAGCCCTAACTAACCCGAAAACGCAAAAAAAACAACTCATCGCGGCCAGAGGCACTGAAACGGAAGTCTCCCGGCGAACCCATAAACTCCTTTCGGAGGCGTGGGAGGGTTCTGCTTCAGGGTTTAGGGTTTTAGGGTTTAGGGTTTATGGCTTTAGGGCTTAGGGTTTAGGGCTTAGGGTCTAGGGTTTAGGACTTTAGGGCTTTAGGGCTTTAGGGCTTTAGGGTTTTAAGTTTAGGGTTTAGGGTTTTAGGGTTTAGGGTTTATGGCTTTAGGGCTTATAGGGTTTAGGGCTTAGGGTTTAAGGTTTAGGGTTTAGGGTTTAGGACTTTAGGGCTTTAGGGCCTTAGGGTTTTAAGTTTAGGGCTTAGGGTTTTAGGGTTTAGGGTTTTAGGGTTTCGGGTTTAGGGTTGCCAGGAGCAGTACCCAAGTGGGTATTTGTAAGCCCCTAGGGTTGTAGGAATCTCATATGCATTGATACGGTTGATGATATAAACCCTGCATTACCCATTCTGCAGAATATACCCTGATTCCCATAGCTTAGGGTCCTTGAGGAAATGCGGGATTTATATCATCAACAGTAGTTCTCTAGTTTAGGGGCTTACGAAGCTGACGGCGTAGGGTTTTGGGTTTAGGGGCTTTGCCTTACGGTTTTTGGACGAAGAACGGCTTAGCCCTCCGATATCTCCGAAAACAAGCATAAGAAGCTCCTTAAAGTCGAAGCCCTAAGCCCTAAACCTTAAACCCTAAACCCTAAAGCTTAAACCCTAAGCCCTAAACCCCAGACCTTAAACCCTAAACCCTAAACCGCAGGGCAGACCAAGGAGTTCGGCCGTGTTCGCCCTCTCAGGAATACCTGGCCCCTATAACACAAAACTTTTGAGGGCTTCGTCCTTTCTTTCTTTCTGATTTCCCTTAGAAAAGTCCTGAAAAACGTAGGTTTTCTGGGGTTCAAGTAGAGCTTAGGGCTTGGGGCGTATGGCCTGGAGTGACAAGTGAGCCGTGCAGATGCCTCGGAATATAGTCGCACACCGAAGGAACAGCCTGTGTAATCTCCCCCAAACTGACATGAAGCATGAAACCATACAAGGACGGATTTGTTCCGCAATGGAACGTTTAGCTAAGTCTACTACATTCACTCCTGCGCTGTTGCTGTCAGCAGTTCAGGATTTTCCATGTGCTAGACAAGTCAGCTGCATCCTGGAAGCATCATGCAAGAGTTTTTCGGGAGATCACAAAAGCAAAATCTAAACTCTAAACCTCGAAGTCCTGCAGCTCTAGCCAAATCCGCAAGCCCTTATTTCCTCAACTTTCGCCCACCAACCCAGTGGCAGGCACCCTCACAAGCCATAAACCCGGCAACCCTGCATCCCCGCAAGCCCGGATGCCCAGCTACCGCACAAAGAACACGACCCAAGCATGGGCTCTTGCCTTCAATATTGGGGGATCTTGATCGTAAGAGTAGGGTTTGGGGGCATATAGTGGTAGTTAAATATCAGGTATATTTGCAACAAGGAGACCCCAGGAATGGCAATACTAGTTATTCAGGTTAACTCAGATTCTAAAGAACCCTAAGGGTCCAAGTGCCCAGAATACAAAAGTCAAATACTACACTCTGAATGGTTCTTGGTGCCTGAAACCCTACTATTTAGGTACTCGGACCCTCTGAAAAAAACCAAGCTCGCTTAAGGTTCCTAAAAGCCTGCCCGGATCGGTTTATCTCCGCTCCATAACCCCTACACACTGAACCGCGGGATTCCAATCCCTAAACTCTAAACCCTAAACCCCTAAATCCTAAACCCCTAAACCCTAAACCCTCAACCCCAATCCCTAAAGCCTAAACCCCCGTCCTCGCCACCCTTCTGAGCCTCGGTGGAAAGGCAGCAGGAAGCCAGGATTTTGGTTCAGGTTAGGGTTTAGGGTTTAGGGTTTAGGGTGGTGTATCCGGTTTCCAATTTTTTGGGGGTTTACTATATGGCGTATCCGAGACGCAACCACGTTCAATTACGAGATTCAACAACTCCCTCTCTCCCTCTCTCTCTCTCCTTCTACCGCTCCCTCTCCCTGCTAAATTGGCCTCGCAACTATGAGAGCTTGAAAAAGAACAGGTCTGGACACATTGGGAAGGAATAGTGGCGATGCGACATGGGCCATGGGGAAAAGCTGGATGTTAAACATCTTGGGGGTTTGGGGCTTTCGGGCTTTCGGCTGTAATTAAGCAATGTTCTACGGCCCAAAGTTTGGGGTGGGCTCAGGGCTTGCAAACATGGTCGAACAGGCTCATACCATGAGCCCGCAGACGAGGTGCGCAATCGACTTCATGCTGTTTGGTGGCTCGAGGGCTTAGAGTCCATGTCAGATCCAACTCGGCACTTCGTTGCAGGTTCGCGGACATGCAAATCACAGTCAGCGGTGCTTGTCAATACGCAGCATCAGACTTGCACTCCAGTATTCTGTGCCGGGTTGCGGACATAGCTCTGCAAAAAAGCGTGCGCGTCTGGTACTGTTATCGCTCCCGATGGCTATCCTTAATAATTAGCGGCAGTGCGTGCCAGTAGGCTGACAGCTTGGGTGCCAGGCCTTGGGGGCTTCGGATGTAGCGTTCAGGGTGTAGGGTTGTCTAGCAACCAAACGCTAGGTTCCGAAGGGTAATCGAAAGCAACAGTCAAGGACTGAAGGTGGTGGTAAGAAATAGCACTGAACAATAAGCAAGAGCACGAAGGCAATAATAATTTTGCAACAACATCTCATGAGCCCCAGCAAAGCCATGAACACAACCTCAAGACGCCGGAACAGTACATCCCAAACACCCAGCAATGAGAACGTGTGGAATGATGATGACTTTGGAGTGTAGGGCTTGCAGTCTAGAGCTTGAGGTTTCAAGTTCAGAATGTCGAATTCAGGGTTTGGGGTTCCTAAACCCTAAACCCTAAATACCCTAAACCCTAAACCCTAAATACCCTAAACCCGAAACCCTAAATCCCATAGACCCTAAACCCTAAATACCCTAAGCCCTAAACCCTAAATACCCTGAACCCGAAACCCTAAATCCCATAGACCCTAAACCCTAAATACCCTAAGCCCTAAACCCTAAATACCCTAAACCCGAAACCCTAAATTCCATAGACCCTAAACCCTAAATACCCTAAGCCCTAAACCCTAAATACCCTAAGCCCTAAACCCTAAACCCTAAACCGCCCTAAATTCCGTAGACCCTAAACCCTAAACCCTAAACCCTAAACCCAAAGGTTTGGGGCTTCAAGGCTTCAGGTCCAGGCTCTTCGAGGGGCTTTTGGTCTTGAGGCTCTGAGGCCCAGGGCTGTTGACGCCAGATTTAGGGTTTAGGATTTAAGGTTTAAGATTTGGGGTTTAGGGTTTAGGGTTTAGGGATAAGGGTTTAAGGTTTAGGATTTAGGGTTTAGGGTTTAGGGTTTTAGGGTTTAGGGATAAGGGTTTAAGGTTTAGGATTTAGGGTTTAGATCGGAGGGCTTGGGGTTTAGGGTTTAGGGTTGGCTAAACCCTGAATAACCCACCCTCTTTAGGGGCCCCCTTCTTCAGACTTCCCTAACTAAAGTCCTGAAGCATAGGTTCCTTCGGCTTTAACTCCTACCCTAAACCCTAAACCCACCCTAAACCCTAAACCCTAAACCCACCCTAAACCCTAAACCCTAAACCAAAAACCCTAAACCTATACTCCCTTTCTCCAAGGTCAGCTCCAGGGCCAAGGCTTTCAGGGTGTAGGGGTTTAGGGTTTAGGGTTTAGGGTTTAGGGGTTTAGGGGTTTAGGGGTTTAGGGGTTTAGGGGTTTAGGGGTTTAGGGGTTTAGGGTTTAGGGTTTAGCTTCGAAGGAGATATTGGTAAGTAATGTAAAGCTTTTTCTAATTAGAATAGGATTTTTGGATTTTCGGGTATACAAGGTCATACTTATGATAAGGAGCCCCCCCTAAATAGTCTAGGCGATTATTTAGGCCCCTATGGTAGGTTTCGGGCACACGTCTACATTGAGTCTACACCACTATATGGGCACTCGCTGTTCGGGTTCAGGGTTTGGAGGGGGTGGGATGTATTCTGGGCCCTAAACCCTAAACCCTAAACCCTAAACCCTAAACCCTAAACCCTAAACCCTTTAAGGGTCTTCTTTTGCTGTTGGTTTGCACGGCTTCATGCTGGAAACATTTAGAGGATCGGAGCCTGGGGTATAGCATGCTAATTACCCTAAACCCTTAAGGGTTTAGGGTTTCGGGTTTAGGGGTTTGGGGGTTTAGGGTTTAGGGTTTAGGGGTTTGGGGGTTTAGGGTTTAGGGTTTAGGGTTTAGGGTACCATAATTTACTATTACGGGACATATAAAGGGGACACAGGGGTATCTGACTCATAAATTCTGAACCTGAGACCGTCATACACCTTAAGCCCTGAACCCTTGACCCCTAAACCGTGTAACCTACACCACAAACCCTGAACCCCAAACCCTACCCTAAGGCTCCATGTACCCATATAGTAGATACTTAGGCCTTAAAGTACCTATATAGGGACCCCTTTAAGGCCTAAGTATCTACTATAAAGGTACATGGAGCCTTTGGGCTAAACCCTGAACAACAAACTAAACTAGGCCCTACCAAGGCGCGGAGGGATCGTCATAGGGCCCATTCAGGAAGTTCCCGTCCACATTGAGGATGCCTGCTGTCTGCATTTCTGCAAGGGTTTAGGGTTTAGGGTTTGTGGTTTGGGCTTAGCTCTTTAGGATTTGCCGTTTACTGCAAAAGGCGCTACGAAACCAGAGCAATCTTTTATAGGGTCAAAGGCCAAAAATGATAGGAGATTAGGCTCCAAATACGATGTTGTGTCTGGTTCCTGGCACCGAGAAAACTGCTACGACTTGGGCAACTGGAGCCGTGGATGAAAACCCGGGGTGCTTGTTCTTGTTATACCGCACTTAGCAGCATGGAAGGAAAATCCAACAACACCCCACGGACACCACCAATCTATTCACCCTGGAAGAAGTACACTTCCTACGTGCCCTAAACATGAAAGCCGCATAACAACACTAATTTGTGATAAGCCTACACGGAAGCCCTAAACTGAAGAAGCGCGCGTGCTGGGGTTTGGATGAGGGGAAGAAGACCCCATGCCAAAGCGCCCCAAACGCCAGGCCGTGAATCGAGCAATCCCCGAACACTCAGCCCCAAAACGCCTCCCTAAAATGCTAAACCCCCAAAGCTTCGTGAATACCCTGATAGGAGTCAGTGGAGCCGTCTATGTCTTTTGAGGTTTCGGCTTTACCAATTGCCTGAAAAGAAAGGGGTCAATTCCCTCTCCGCATGCTCAATCTCGTCTTCCACCCCATCAAACGCCTGAGAGCGAGGTGATGAGGTGCCGAGCAGGGGCCTACTCTCCGGCGAACATTCGCCGGCATTCGACGCCCGGGCTCCACCGTTTGTGCTCAAGCGCCGGCAGTCTTTGTCTTGAGCTCGATGAAGGAGTGCTTCGGAAAGCAGCCAGGGTGGCAACACACGTGCCTGCCCCTAATGTAGAAGCCTTGATAAGTAGAATAGGATCTGAGGGCATATTATACTACAACTAAAATGAGGAGGCCCCTATCCTAGTACACCGGCTGCCGGAGCATCCTTGCACTCTCCGAGGTTATAACCGAGACAAAGAGGTTCTCCGCTCTCATCCTCTTCAACGCCTCCTCTCAATCTAAAGGGCAGCGGTGTACCGGCGCGCTGGCTGCGAAAGTCGACAATCCTGTTGGGGCATCTCTCTCCTTTGCCGTTCATGCCCTTATTGTCTTTGCCCTTAAACTTAAAGCCGCCTTTGGAAAGGCCGTTATAGAACATCATAGAACTCTGTTTGTAGCACTTCAAAAGAAACGTACACCCTAAGGGTCCAAAAGGCCTAATTGATCATTAGGTACTTGTGCTGGATAGGACAATGGCTTTGTAGGTTAGTTCTTGTGCATATTTTGCTCTCGGACCTAGCCGTTCGAGCATAGCGCGCAAAAGAATGAGAAACATGGACCAACTTGACAGCCTCCAAACCCCCTACGATGCTAAACCCTTAACTCTACACCCTGAACCCTTACACCCTAAACCCTAAACTCTAAACCCTGAACCCTTACACCCTAAACCCTAAACCCCTAAACTCTAAACCCTAAACCTGTAAACCCTGAAGGCCCAAACCCATAAGGCCCTACAGCCCTCAAGCCCCCTAAAGCCGCCAAATTCCTCAACCCTGAACCCTACGAAACCCTCAAAAGGAACCCTGAAAGCAACCCTTAATCCCTGGACCGCTAAGCCCACGCCCGCCCATAAAGTCCTGACCCCTGAAAAATTAAACCCTCAACCCCTAAACCCTAAACCACTAAATCCCTAGACCCTAAACCCCTAAACCCCTAAACCCCCAAGACCCTAAACCCCCAAATCCCTAAACCCTAAACCACTAAACCCTAAACCCAATGCAAAGGCCCTAAACCCCGAAACCCAAAGTCCTACACCCAAAGGCCCTAAACCCCTAGACCCTAAACCCCTAAAACCCCTAAACCCAAAGGCCCTAAACCCTAAGCCCTACACCCAAGGGCCCTAAACCCCTAGACCCGAAAGCGCCCGCCTGGGTTCGTAGTTCCTTCCCTGCCCTTCTCCCCCGTCGGCCCGACGGTGCCCCCGGTGAAATCACCGGACCCACGCCCTGCGCTTTTTTAAGGTGTTGAGGGTTTAGGGTGCGGGTTTAGGGGCGTGGAGGGTGTAGGGTTTATAGGGTTTAGGGTTTAGGGTGTAGGTCTTGGGTTTAGGGTGCAAGGTTTAAGTTTATAAGGTTTAGGTTTAGGGTTTATGGTTTAGGGTTCCTGGGGATAGGGCTTACGGTTTCATTTAGGGCCCCTTTGAAGGATTTAGGGTTTATGGGGTTAGGTTCAGGGTTTATGGTTAAGGATTCCTGGGGATGGGGATTAGGGTTCCGTGCAGGGCTCCTTTAAAGGGCTTAGTTGAAAGGGTTTACCCCGTTACAGGGTTTAGGGTTTAGGGTTCCTTTCGGGGTCCCTTTAAAAGGGTCTGGGGTTTAGGATTTGGGTTTGGGGTTTAGGGTTCCTTTTACGGCCTCCTTTGAGGATTCCTTTCAAAAGAAGTAAAAGGGTTACTGTCAAGGGCTCTTTTCAAGGGTTTCTTTCACTCAAGGGTTCCTTTAAGGGTTTCTATAGCCGTTTGGTGTAGGGCCTTCATAATCAGAATAAGGCTTCTTGCAGGGCTCCTCTGAAGGGTTTTGTCTAGGGGTTGAGGTGCGCGCTCTTTTGACTTGAAGGGGCGTTGGATTTGGGGTTTAGGGTTTTGGCCGGTAAACCCTAAACCCCAACCCCAACTGACTCTTAGAGCATGCCGAGAGGGCTCTCGGAAGCAGGGCAACTTGGGCAACATGCTTTTCTAATACACGTCACTGCTCGTCCAGTGGAGCGAGCGACTAGTATACGGGATGAGACGCCGCTGCGCCTGAACAGGCATGCTCATCCCAAAAGCTTGGAGCAACAGGGCAGAAATCCATCTTCAGGTGCCTCAGCAGGCAACACCAATGCCCTGCAGAAGAACCCCAACGTCGCAGCGGAATTCCTGAAAGAGCTGGCGTTCCACCGACCCACGCGCACCCGCCCACCCACGCAAGCGCGCAGTTCCTAGAGATCCTAAACCCATTCCCTAAGGGTCCAGGTACCTAATAATCATATTACTCTCCCAAAATTTGACCTAGATAACTACTATCCATAACCAAAGTGCCTAATTATTGGGTCCTTCGGACCCTAAACCCATTAGGTTCAGGTTTCAGCGTCCGAAAGCAGCAGAGCTCTGACCTTTGGGGAGTTTGGACTCAGAGCTTTGAGGCCTCCTAGTTCTGGGGCTGCACACAGGGCTTCTAAACCCCAAATCCTAAACCCATATAAGTGCCTATAAGCCCTAAGCCCAAAACCCTAAACAAACCCTAGACCCTGAATCCCTATAAGCACTATAAGCCCTAAACCCTAAACCCTAAACCCTAAAAAACCCTATACGCCCGAAAGAATCCTAAAGAATCCTATTCTCGGCTTCATGGTTCTAGGCTCGCAGCCTTCAGAGTTGAAGGTTCGGTCTTGGGGTTTGGGATTTAAGGTTTAGGGTCTAGGGTTTAGGGATTTAGGGTTTGGGATTTATAGGGTTTCAAGGACTTACCCTTTTTTGAGGGCTTATGCAGCCTAGGGTTGAATTCTTCGGATATCCTTGACTCTATATATTGACCATTCCCTAAGCCCAACACCGCTAAACCCTTTTCGTCTCTAGCTCCAAAGGTTTAGGGTTTAGGGTTTAGGGGTCATGTGCTGTTGTCGGGACTCCAAGCCCAACCCAGGTCTCTTTGTGCAGTATCAGCTTGTGGGTTCACGGTAATGTAGGGGCCTGAATAATTAGAATAGAGTTCTGGGGTCCTTTACAATATAAATATAACAAGGAAGCCCCAACATAGTGTAGGTAATTATTTAGGCCCCTACATTATAGCATGCCTGGCTTTTCCATGCTTCGTGAGTCCATGCAACCATACGAAGGAGATCAATTTCTTCCTTTGGGTCTCAGGCCTCAGACGGTTGAGACTACAACTTGTGCTTTGGGGGGACATCATGGGTCTTAGGCACGTGGGACCCTCATCCAGACCCTCGCTCAAACACCCTCTGTATTCGAGTGCCTTACTTTCGAATCCTCTGACCAATAGCCCTACCAACCCAAAAGCCGAAATCCTAAACCGCAGGTATAAGCCACTGCCGCTCAACGCGTACATCATGTACCAGAACCCCTATAAGCCCTAAGCCGTAAACCCTGAACCCCATAAACCCTGAGCCCTGCACCCATACATCATATGAGCCTTGGGCCCCGAAATGGAAGCCCTCGCCTCCGATTTCCAAGGCCTGAACCCTCAGTAAACCCTACGAGTCCTTTGAGCAAGCTGAGCCTTAAGCCCATATAGACCCCTTACAACCTCCATAGCCCCTTTAACGGTTCCAAGAAGCCTTAAAGCTCAATACCTAAACTGCTTAAGCGCTAACTCTAAACCCCTAAACCCCTAGATCCCTAACCCTAAACCCTAAACCCCTAGATCCCTAAACACAAAACTGAAAGTCTTAGACGGGCCTGCCGGAGTCGCCATCGGAGGGGCACCCGGTTGCCCTTCCTCGCCAGTGCCTGGTTCACGGCTTGCCCTAGGACCCACGTACAAAAGATCCTTTAATGTTCAGGTTTAGGGCTTATAGGGTTTAGGGCTTAGGGTTTAGGGGTTCCGGGCTTGCCTATAGGACCCATGTACCTAAATAGTATTTACTAAGACTAAATGGATCCTTTTAGGGTTGAAGGCTTAGGGTTTAGGGGTTTAGGGGTCAAGGGTTTAGGGCTTAGGATTTAGGGGTTTAGGGTTTAGGGTTTTGGGTTTAAGGTTTAGTGTTTAGGGTTTAAGGTTTAGGGATCAGATATTTATAAGGGTTCCCTTGAGTGGGTGCTGTAGACCCTCTCTGGCGGTTCTGGAATGATTGAGGTTTTCCGGGTGATTAGAAATTATACAGAAGCCTGCGTCTTTATTTTATATCTAGTGTCCCCCGTGGACAAAAAGCGTCCTGCCACTGAGGGTCCACGTGCCCACACAGTTCGGTAAACCTTTGAACCCTAAACGCAAAAGCCTAAACGCAACAAAAAAAACTAAACGCCACAGAACCAAAAAGCCCAATGAAACCCTAAGCCCCAAATCCTATAAAATAAACCCTAAAACCTATAAAAAAAACTATAAACCCTGAACCCTAAACCCTGAACCCTAAACCCTAAACCCTAAACCCTGAACCCTAAACCCTGAACCCTGAACCCTAAACCCTAAACCCTAAAACCATGAGACCCCGAAGAGCCCTAAGCCCCCTAAAACAAAACCGGGCTTATTCGAGCAAAGCCGAGGGATGTCGCGCAGGTGCCTTGTAGCCGCGTACCCAATGTCCGCCGCTCCTGGTTAAGGGGTTTAGGGTTTAGGGTTTAGGGTTTAGGGTTTAGGGGTTTAAGGTTTCCCTAAGGGTCCAACGGACCCAATAATAAGGTACTTTGGTTGCGGATAGTAGTTTTCGAGGTTAATATTTGGGAGAGTATATGATTATTAGGTACTTGGACCCTTAGGGTTTAGGGGTTGTCAATTTAGGGTAAGGGGTTCAGGGGTTCAGAGTTTAGGATGAGCGGTTTAGGGGTTTAGGGTTTATATAGGGCTTTAGAGTTTGGGGTTAAGGGTTTAGGGGCTAAGGGTTTAGGGTTAGGGTTTAGGGGCTTAGGGTTAGACCATACATATGTTAATTATGTGTTCATACATATGAGAAAACAAAGAGAGAAGCTGTAATTGAACACGCATCGCTACATACTCACATGCACCCTATGTGTGTGTGTGTGCATATGTGCACACATGCCTACTTTGACCTACTTAACTACCTACCTAGCCTAATTCTGCGCTTACTTGTGTACGTACTTATCATATATGACACACACTGACACACTCGCACACACAGGCACACAGTGAGACACACACACACACGCACACAGGTGTACACACACACACGCACACGCACACACACACAGAGACAGAAAGAAAGAGAGAGAGAGAGAGAGCGAAAGATTGATAATACATAGGTATGTATATGTCTACATACATATATATATATATATATATATGTATATGTATATACATATCTAGACTAGACTAGACATACTTAGATAGTAGTGAGACGGATTGGACTTTGCGTCAGTGTCCCAAGAGCTGAACCGGCGCGATCTATAGGGGTTTAGAGGGTTCGGGTTTGGAGATTGGGAAATAGAAACTACCTAGCATATGCGCTGGCCAAAAATACCTATCGAGGAACTTCCTTCATAGGTATAATGACCCATGACCTACGGCAAAGTGGCCCTAATGCCCACTCGTCGTTCCGGAACCCAAGAACACCATCGCAAAATCTGCCCAGTAGCATCCAACAAATGGGGGGGGGGGGTGCTTAATTAGGAATAGTCTGTATAAACGCTATAGCATCACTTTAATAGCTCTTTGGGCCCAAATGCCTTGAAACATGAGTCCTTGGAGGGTAAGGGTAAGGATTTTTTCTGACGGCGCTCCGCGGCCTTGTAAGGCTTTACTGGTCCAAAGAACCTCATGTTCAAAGACTCGGGCTTAAGGTAGAGGCTGGTTGCGACAGAGTAAAGTCCACTTACCCTGGACAGCGGGCGTTCCTGAGCTCCTTGAAGCGCTCTACCCAGTGCTAGCCAAACCCCAAACTCTGCACCCCAACCTTCAAACTGCAAGTAGGGTTTAGGGATTTGGAGTCGGATTTTGAAACTTTACCAGCCAGCACCTTCGAATCCACAGTATCTACCATTAGCACCCAAACAGCCCTGTTTGAGGGTACATGGTCCCGGCTGAAAGGACTTCCAGGGAATAGTGAACCCAAAGCCTTCGATCGATGACTGCAAAACACGTCAAGGTTGGAACCCAACCCTAAACCAGAACCTTCAAACCCGAAACGCAAGCCCCAAACCCTTAACTCTTAACCCCCAAACCTAGAACCTGAGACCTAAGCGGCTTCCTTCGCACCCCTATTTATCACAAGCTTCGAACACTTGCAGGAGCTCTTATATAGGAACCCCGGAAAGGAACGCATAACAGAACCTTAAAACGAACCCTACTCCCTGAACCTGCCTCTGACTCAAGCTTCTGGAACCAGTGTTTGATGGTCTGGACGAACCCGGGATGGATCCACCTTGCAAGGAGCTTTGGGCGTAGGGTTTTGGGGAGTTTAGGGTTCAGGTTCGAGAAGTTTGGGTTTAGGGTCCTGCAAGACGTCAGCCGTGGCCCACACGCACATCAATCAGAGCAACAGCTTAAAACTTGGATTGCCAGGAACCCAGTGGTACCAATCAGTGAGGCCCTTACCCCAGGCGTCCATGACCCATAAAACCAAGACAAACATGCTACACAGGCAAATGGACCATAGGATCTTATGGCCTGGTGGCTACATTTTCGACTAGTAAGGACCCCCTAAATCCGTAAACCTGCAACCCCAAACCTCTAAACCCTAAACCCAAACCTCTAAACCCAAACCTGTATACTCTATATCCTAAACTCTGAGACACCAAACCCTAAACCCTAAAACCTAAACTTATAACCTCTAAACCCTAAACCCTAAACCCTAAGCTCTAAATCCTAACCTGTATACTCTAAATCCTGAACTCTGAAACCTAAAACCCCAAACCCGAAACCCTAAAACCTAAACCCTATAAAACCTAAACCCAAACCTCTAAACCCTAATCCCAAACCTGTATACTCTAAATCCTAGACTCCGAAACCTAAACACCCAAACCCGAAACCCCAAACCCTAAACCCTAAACCATGGCGCCCCACGAGGCCCCGGCCAAGCAACGAAACGAAACTTGCCGGCATCCTTCGAGAGAAGGCCCTTCCGGGCATCCACCTGCCGTCTTTTTGCGCGTTCAGGAGCTAGGGGTTTAGGGTTTAGGGCTTAGGGTTTAGGGCATCCACCTCCCGTCTTTTTAAGCTTTCAGCATCTAGGACTTAGGGATTAAGGATTAGGGGCTTCGCGGTTAGAGTTGGTTTAGGGTTTAGGGGTTTAGAGTTTAGGGTTTAGGGCTGAGGGTTTAAAAGGTCATCCACCTCCCGTAGTTTAAGGAGTAGGGTTTAGGGTTTCAGAACCCGTTGATAGGAGCCTCATCTCTGTATGTGTCCGTCCTGATCCGACTCCGAACTAATCATTGGTTCGTCCGCTGGCTCGGCTCTCTCAGTTCGTTTGGCTTCGGATGTAGAGGTTTCGGGTTTAGGGGTTTAGGGTTTTGGGCTTTAGGGGGGCCTTAGCTCGGTGCGGCGCTCTCAGAGTCTTCATCCCCTGCTCATGCACCAATTTCAAGCGCTGCTCCTCTGCCTCCAGGCTCCTCTTAGTCCCTAGTGGTGGGTACTTAGGCTCTATAATAACCCTAGACCCTAAACTTTGCCCTAAACCCTAAACCCTAAACCCTAATCAGGGGTAAATAGTTCCCAGTAGTTGGGGGGATGTTGGAAGGGCGGAGGGTGCACTGTCCATTGTCTGGGTAGGGATTCAGGGCTTAGGATTTGGGCTCCGTTCTGTTGGGGCTTTGGGAATTTCTGGGCTTCAGGGTTTTGTATAAGGCTCCCGCACTGGTTTGACAAGGTCTGATGGGGTTTCATCTAGGGGCCCTGACTATCAGAGTAAGGGTTCTGGTGCCTACAAAAATATACCTTAATTACAGTATAACGACCTCTAAATCCTAAACCCTAAACCCTAAACCCTAAACCCTAAACCCCAAACCCTAAACCTATAACAACATAGAGGCGGTAAGGGTCTCTGAGGGCTCCCGGCTTTCGGGGCTTAGGGTTCTATAAGGGCTGTAGAGGAGCTGCATATAATGCCAGAACGGCTCCCTAAGGGTCCCTGTGGTTAAATATATGAATATAAATAAATACATATAGAGGGTACCAAATAAATAAATAAATGTATATATATATATATATTTATGTATACACACACATATGTATATACCTGGACTCTAAGTGCCTACATAGGAAGTACAGTGAGGCCAAAGTATATACTATATGAGTACATGGGTGCTTCGGGGTTCCATATGGGTTTAGGGCAAGGGCTTCAGGGTGTAAGGGTTTGGGAATTGAGGGTTTAGGGTTTAGAATTTAGGGTTTAGCGATAGGGTTTACAGGATCTATAGGGTTTAGGGTCAAGCCGGCTGGGCTCGTGATCTCAGAAATCTCCACGTCAGAAACCCCATGCTACTATACTACCAACATGTACCCAGTGTGACTCCAGGTGCACGGTGTCAGCACACATGGATGGGGATGAACAACGCCACTTGCTCTTTGGACCAGGCAGGAGCTAGGATGACAGCATGTTCGCCACTTTAGTCATCACTGCCTGTCAATATAAACACATAAATCGGGAGATGTGGGTTTAAGGAGGTCGCATACAATGGGTTGCGACGGCTGGACGAAGATCCAAATTCTGGAGCCGGATCAACAAATCAAGAGAAGCACCTGCTGTCGCTTACTTACGCTCGAACCACACGCCGGGAAACATGACTAGGAAGCGCCCACAACAAATGAAGGTGTCCACCAATACCCCCGAGGGATCAGCTTTAGGAATGATACAGCTTCAGGGCTTCTTCTGGGGTAGCACCTTACACATTTAGGGTTTAGGGTTTAGGGTTTAGGGGTTCAGGGGTTTAGGGTTTAGGGTTTAGGGGCCTCGGTGTGGTATTTCGGATTCGGCATGATGAAGAAGGAGCCACACTTGGTGTGGATAATGGTCGCGATTTTGCTGACCACCTGCTATCGCTGAGTGAATCCGGAACGAGGCAGGCCCCAAAGCCATAAGTCCAAGCTTAGGGCTACTTGGCGGGATCAGGAGACTTAGTAAGTAAGCTTACACATATACGTTCATCGGGGCTATCAGTTCGAAGAACTTACGGTCAATGTAGGGGCCTCAATAATTAGATAACGATTCTTTTTTGGGGGGGTACATTATATTATATTTATTAGAAGGAACCCCAAAATAGTTTTGGCAATTATTTAGGCCCCTACGTTACAGCCATCCGAATCCCAAGCTGCTGAGTCTCCTGGCCCCCGAAACCCTAAACCCTAAACCCTAAACCCCAAACCCTAAACCCAAAACCCTAAGAAGGTCAACCTTTTGGTTCTGCGAGGGTTCTGTCTAAACCCCAATACCCGAAACTCTAAACCTTAAGCCCTAAACTCTGAACCCTAAACCCGAAACCTTAAACCCAAAAACCTCTAAAGCCGAAACCTTAAACCCCAAAACTCTAAATCCTAAATCTTCAGCCCTCAACCCCAGCCCGATCGGCTCTAGGAAGCCGAGAAGGTTTTAGTGACGGGGGTTGCCACTCAGCACGATTAAGACTAAGACTACTCAACTTCCAAACCTGAACCTCGCAACACTATGTAGGGGCCTCACTAATTAGAGTAGGATCTTGGGGGGTATATTATACTACACGTATAGTCAGGAACCCCAAAAAAAAGTATAAGTACTTATTACCCAAGGGCTCCTATGTAGTTCCTTTTTGGATAGTATACTATAATTCCTTGCCAAAAAACCATAACAGACCCAAACAGGAACTACATTGGAGCCCCTGGGTAAGGCCCCTACAGTACCCTATGATCTGGTTCTCTAACCCGCTGCGCGTTGCCCAGCGCATTTTTGGAAGGGGAAACAGTTTAGAGTTTAGGGTTTAGTGTTTAGGGATTCGGGTTTTAGGGTTTAGGGTTTAGGGCTGAAGGGCTTCTCAGCATGCAGTGTGTTCTGCACGGCCTGTTTTTTGGGGGGGTTCAGGGATTTTGGGCTTTGGTGCTACGTCGATCCTCTCGGCCAGCAAACTGTCTCCTCTGGTCAAGCTTGGGAGATAGCTTGCGTTGCAGGGCCTAACCCTAAACCCTAAACCCATGTGTCGGAGGAACAGCATGTTGCTCAGCAGCAGGAACCAGGGAAGCGTCACGACCCGTGCCTGGGTCGGCAGCGTCTCCTGCAGGTGTGCCCAATATCTCTCGACGGGCAGCGTGCCTGATTGGACAGGCACATGGGCCTGCAGCATGACCTGCGCTAAAGCGCGCCAGTTCCACAGGCTCTCGAGACGAAGCGGCCCTAAACCCTAAACCCTTCGAAACCCAAAGGCTCCATGTACCTTTATAGTAGATACTTAGGCCTTAAAGGGGTCCCTATATAGGTACTTTAAGGCCTAAGTATCTACTATATGGGTACCTGGAGCCTTAGGGAAAGTGGGCTGTCACAGGCTTTGTCATGGCACTTCGCGCTCGCTGAGCCAATCCGCACATGGGCCTTGTGCGCACGATCAGACCCGCAGTACCCTTAATAAGAGCTTCATAATCCTGATGATAGCGGATACGTAGGCTCGAATAGTTGGGGGTGGTGGTCGGGCTCAGGATTTGGGGCATCGAATAGGAGTCCGAAGGATTGAGGTATACGGGTTTAGATCTGATCTAGGGTTGGGTTTCCCAAGTCCTAGGGCATATACAACCTCCACGTGCATAAATAGTGTGTATATGATCTGTGTATACTTCGGGCTTCCAATAGCTAACACCCCTTCAGGCGTGAGTATATACTTTATGTACGAACCCTTAAACCAAACCTTTGCAATAGCCTCATAGAAAATCCTCGAAATGCCCCAGCTCATAGCAACCCTTAAATAGAAACCCTTCAAGGGACCTTTTAAAGGCAACTCAACTTTATGGGAACATGGAGCATTTTGGAAGCCCAAGTCACACTCTGCCGTGCGTAGAGCGATGTCCCACGGATGAGGCCCATGACCTACCGGCACCGGAAGTCTCGGTGGGCTGGTTTACGGTTCAGGGTTTAATTGCTGGACCTTGAAAACACTACCTGGGGGTTTCCGAAAATAGGGGACCCTGATATAGCACCCTAAATAGTAGGATCCTTATTATAAGGACCCTTAAATATGGTACCCCTAATTTTCGGAAACTCCCACCTCTTTCAGGACCTACTGAAATACAGAAGCCGAAGAACTCTGAAGTTGTCGGTCCATCGGATCCTTATCTTTACCCAACCCTTTTACCCAGGGGCTCCAATGTAGTTCCTTTTGGGGTCTGTTGTGGTGTATACTATCCAAAAAGGAACTACAAAGGAGCCCTTGGGTAGTGCCCTGGTCGAAGCCCTGGAAGTAGCTGGGCGCTTTGGGGATGTGTGTGAAGGGTTCTCAAGGTTCGGGCTGTTATAACTTAGAGTTTTAGGGCTCCGGGTTAGGTGTATAGGGTTTCAACCCTAAGCCCTCAACCCTAAACTCTAAACCCTACACCCTACAGGTTTCGGGGGATCTAAGGGTTTACTGTTTCGGGGTTAAGCTGAGAGGTTTGGTGTCTAGGGCTTATGGCGCAGAGCAACGGCTATAGTTCGCTTGTAGTAGTTGCTGTCATCCCTCGTGCTATGCTTGCTGTTACGACCGCAGTTGTGAATATCGACTGATATCACTCCTGGAGCTCTCCCCCGCAGTAGTAGCTGCTGAGGCTGAGGGTCTTGTGCTTTCGTTAAACACGTTTTGCGAGCTTGTAAGGCGTCCGTTATATGGGAGTTTCCGAGAATTAGGGTACCTTATTTGGGGGTCCTTATAATAAGGATCCTACTATTTAGGGTACTATATTAGGGTCCCCTATTTTCGGACACCCCCATATAATGAAGGCAGGGTCCAAAGACCAAACCATCAGATACTTGGGTTTCGGATTTGGCACGAGCTGCTGCTGCTCGTTTTTCGCTTCTGCAGCTCGAGTCTAAGCTGCGAATCCTTCTCCTGTAGCTGGCGGGTGTGCTGCTCAACAAGACCCAGAGAACCCAATACCCCTCAATTAAGGAACATACCTTAAATCATAATATTATGGCCCCTATTATTTAAGGTATATTCCTTAATTAAGGGGTATTGGGTTCTCTGGGGAGCTTGCATGCGGATAGTGCCTTCGTCGCTTTGTCCCAGATATGGTAGTGTTGTGTTTCATGTTGAGGCCTATGATCCCTTATAGCCCCACGGTAAAGCAACGACTACAGCAAGTCGCAGGCAAAGTACGCGGCTCCTCCCTAAACCATGCTAAACCTTGAAGAACACGATGTCATGCCGCAGCTTAAGGTGCCTATACCCCAAGGGTCAGAGTATATACTTTGGCCTTCAAGTAGTCCAATATATAGGTACTTTAGGGCCGAAGTTGGACCCTTTGGGTATACACACCTCCATCACCTAAAAACCTATGTTATGCAGCTGCTTAAAGTGCCTAGACACACCCTAAACCCCAAACACTTTAACCGTACTAAACCATGCTAAACCCCTGAACCCTAAACCCCAAATCCCTGAACCCTAAACCCTAAATCCTAAAACCTAAACCCTAAATCCTAAACCCTAAATCCTAAACCCCTAAACTCAAAACCCTAAATCCTAAACCCCTGAACCCTAAACCCCTCAACCCTGAACCCTAATTGAACTCTAAACCCTAAATCCTAAACCCTAAACCCCTGAACCCCGACCCTCTTTAGCAATCTCGGGCCCGGACGACGTTGCTCACAGGCCGCGCGGCGTAGAAGGGGCGCAGGATCTTCTTATGAAAGCCGGGGAGCCTCATGCAGCTTTAGGGTTTAAGAGTTTAGGGTTTAGGGGTTTAGGGTTTAGGGTTTAGGGGTTTAGGGTTTAGGGTTTAGGGGTTCAGGGTATATAGAGTTTAGGGTTTAGGAGCTCTACAGGGTTTGCTATCAGGGCCTTCATCATTATAGTATATGCCCCACAACATTCTTGAAACTTCAACCTCAACCCTGGAGCCTAGAACCTAAATCGCGAAGGCTATAGTAAACCCCACAAAGTTGGAAACCGGATTAATGACAAGTAGTGCTGGGACTCTTATCCTATACATCACTCTTAAGGATAGAGGCTATTGGGTTTCCAACTTTTGGGCTTCTACTATAGGAACTCTATAGGGTTTACAATAAGGGCCTGAATCATTGTAGTATATACTAAGGCCCCGTATGTGGGGTTTACCTTGATCCTCAATAACCCTGGGGCTCCTTATTGAGACTCTCTTGCAATAGATCCCTTCAAAAGGTCGGCTCTTTCGGGTCTAGGTTGGTTCTGTGGAGCTCGAGGTTATAGGTCGAGGGGTTTGAAGGTTTGAGGGTTGAGGATCGTAGGTATGGCTCTAGGGCTTACGGTTTGGGGCTGTGGGGCGTTGGGGTTCAGGATTTGATGGTTTTGTCATTCATGTTTGGAAGGGTTGTTGTGCAGGGCGCTATAGTTTCAGCATAGAGGGTCACCCAAATCAAATAGTGCCCAACACTGGCAATGTGCCAGCAGGCCTGCATGGCGACGATTCAGGAAATCAACCAATCGCGACAGCCGCTGCGGCGCAGTGGTTCTGCACTTGCAGGAGCACGAAGTCTAGAGCAGAACCCCTAAACCCCTAAACCCCTGAACCCCTAAACCCCTGAACCCCTAAACCCCGAAACCCGAAACCCCTAAACCCCTAAACCCTAAACCGTCTCGAGCAATCCTGCTCAGCCCATGGCTGCTGATCCGGCGCCCAGAGAATCTACCTTCCTGCGCACTCGCTATAGTCTCCATTGTAGTTCTTTTTTTTTGTTACCCTAAACCATAAGCCCTAAACCCTAAACCCTAGGATCCTTACCATAAAATTGGTTCACCAAAAAAAGGAACCACCATGGATACTATGGGTCTGCCCAAACCCTTACGCCTCTGCGTGCGCGCCTGCTTCTATTTGGGTAGTTGTCAAAATTATGGTCCCTTTTTTAGCACCCTAAATAATAGGTGCCGTACCCTAAACCCTAAACCCTAAAACCCTAAACCCTAAACCCCTAAACCCTAAACCCCTAAACCACCCATTTGAAAAGACACCCTGCATAGCACCAGGCTGGCTCTGCAGCGCCATGTGCTGGGTTTAGGGTTTTAGGGTTTAGGGCTTAGGGGCTTTAGGGGTTTGGGGTTTTAGGGGTTTTAGGGTTTAGGGGTTTCGGGGTTTAGGGTTTAGGGGTTAGGGTTCTTTTGCAGTTGAGGGTTTCGGGTTTAGGGTTTAGGGATTTAGGCATTAGGGTGTCTTCATGGAGGATTGGAAGCAAAGCCAGAGGCTCCACATATAGTACCATTATGGAATTAGGTCCCAAAAGACCATCCTCATTATGGTTTTGGGTACCTAATTCCATAATGGTACTGTATATGGAGCCTCTTGGAAAGCCATCAAACTCTGCCTCGGCTGGCTGGAGCGCGGCTCTGCATTTCTGATGTTCCCTGGGGATCCCCACACCAGTAGCGCGAACAACTCGCCTGCCGCTTGTGTGGCATCTTCAAAGACCATTTAGGGTTTAGGGTTTAGGGTTTAGGGTTTAGGGTTTAGGGGTTTAGGGTTTAGGGTTTTAGGGTTTAGGGTTTAGGGTAAGATCCCACATCCGGAAACCCCAAATGGGATGTTGAGGAGGGCGAGAAGCCCCCTTGTCTCCGGCTTCTGCACAGATTGGCTTGAGCCGCAACTTCAGCGTCTAGAGATCCTAGCTTAAAAGGTCTCGTCGGATGTTGAGCAAGCAAGCAGCCCTGATCGTTCAGGACTTTACGGTAGTGTAGACCCTCGACATGCATCTAAGAACCACCTAAACCCGAAGCCCCAAAACCCTAAAATCACCCTCCCCTACTTCAAGACGCCAACACCCTCCATCACCCCAAAACCCTACAAATTCAAAGACACACAGCACTAATCGAAACTCCATAAACGACTGTGAACGAAAAAGCCATGCCAAAAACCACAAGTAACAACGAATCCTAAACCCTACACACCCTAAACATCTTAAGACCTGCCTATGACCCCGAAGAAGCTATGCGTTTCAGGACGTATCTAATAAGCATTCCTAAAAACGTAGGTTGTATAGAGGTTATAAGCGATTCGAAAAAAGGTACGACACCGAGAGCCCGGCTGCTTGATGTAGTAGATGTCCGACGGCCGGGAGATCACCTGATTGCTTTGTTTAGGGTTTAGGGTTTACGATGTACGGGTTAGGGTTTAGGGGTACCTGCAAGCTTTAGACATGTCATTGGTTTAGGGTTCAGGATGTTAGGATATTTTCGGGTTTTTGGGATGTAGGCTTTAGAGGTTTGCGGGTCATTCCCTGTTTGCCGATGGCTGCAGACACTGCCTTTTGTGTAATATGGGGGCCTTAATAATTAGAATGGGGTTTTGGGGTATATTATACTATAAGTATAAGAAGGCAACTCCCAAAAGAGTATAGGTTATTATTCAGGCCCCTACATTAAGGGCCTGTTCACTGCGGTCTCGGGTTTAGGAGCGCTTGCATTTGGGTGCTTTTGAGCTTGAAGGTTCCTAGGATCTCCGTTGTTCGAAAAATATGGATTTAGGGTTTAGGGCTTACGGTTTAGGGTTTATAAGGATTGGGTTTAGGGTTTAGGGTTTATAAGGAAGGTCTTAGGGTTGAGGGTTTATAAGGAAGGTCTTGAGCCTAAAGCGCTAAAACCTACACTTGACCCTAAACCCCTTGAGATTCGTTTCAGGGTTTATGGCGTGGCCTTCGGGCTCCGCGAAGGTGCTGGCACCGGAAATACAAACCCAAAGCGTCATAGAGGTAGGGATACTCCCCCAAATAATAATAATAATAATAGTAGTTTCTAAACACATAGAAACCCTGCGTTGTACCATATAGGTACTTAGAACCCTTTGGGCAAGGAAGTCCCGCAAACAAGACAGCCCTCTAGCAGACCCGCAGTAATAAGCAAGATCCTTGATACAAGGACACCCAAACACGAATGACACCTGCGTCTGAGATTAAATCCCCAGATATCTCTAGAGACCAGGGTGTAAGGTTTGGGTGTCGGGATGGGGCATTCAGGGCTGTTACAGGCATATGTATACACACCCGAGTTTCCCACGCTTTCCTATGGCACACGTTTTTCGAACCGCATATTATGGCACACGTTTTTCGAACCGCATACATGTTGTGCAATGAGTGACCAGGTGGCCAACACATGGTACAAACATCTAGGGTCTTCGTGTGGGGCGCGGAGTTCAGATTTGTGGATCTTTGCTGAACATGTGGCAGGGAACGGTTACACAGAGACTGCAGAAAAGCATGCTGAATAGTAAATCAGGGCTGGATCCGAGTTGTCGGAGGGCGCAGCAAGACATAGCCTATCAGTAAATACTCATGTGACACCTAAAAAACCAGCAACCCTTCGACGGCAACCTACCTCCTAACCCTAAACCGTGAAGCCGACCCTTATATACCTCCAACTTCAAAGCATGCGGGTCTGCTCCTATAGCCTCCACGGTGTGACACTCTGAAACCCATAGAGAACCGAAAGGCTACACAAACACATGGCCCTAAAGTACAGACCATCCGTCACCATCACCATCATCAACACCATCACCATCGCCATGACCATGAAAATCATTATGATGAGCATCATCATCATCGTCATGACCATCATCATCATCATTCTCACTCACTCACTCACTCACTCACTCACTCACTCACTCACTCACTCACTCACTCTCTCGCTCTCTAGCTATCTATAGCTCTCTCTCCCTCTGTCTCTCTCTCGCTCTCTCTCTCTCTCTCTCTCTCTCTCTCTCACCGCATATACCAGTATACGGTATACACGCATGCACAAATCTATTCAACATCCATCCATCCATCAATCCATCCATCCATAGAAACAGAAAGCACAGAATTCCCTAAACCCTTAACCCCTAAACCCTAAACCCGAACCCCAAACCCCTAAACCCTATACCTGGGATACTTTGCCAAGTACGAGCGTTGAACGATCGAGGCGGCCACCCGGTTCAAGCCCCCGCCAGCGTGAGAGTCGTCGTATTCCGACGACCCGGCCAGGGACCTTTCAGGAACTTAGGCTTCGGGTTTAGGGTTTAGGGTTTAGGGTTTAGGGTTCAGGGTTTAGGGTTTAGGGTTCAGGGTTCAGGGTTCAGGGTTTAGGGTTTAGGCGCAGTGGGGACTTTCTTCGCGTTTAGAAGCTTCCGGATTTAGGCTCGGTAGGGCTGAATGTTTACCTACCTTTCTACATACCCAAAGGGTCCTAGGTACTGTTATGGGGGATACTTTCCCAAATAATAATAACAAATCCTAATATAGAAACCCTACATTCTACTATAAAGGTACTTTGGACCCCTTGGGATAGAGATCCTAACCATGAAGCGAGATACCCTAAAAAAGGGGTACGGCATTGGATTTAGCACTGAATAAAACCTTCCTACGGGCTCGTTAGGGTCCAGGTGAAGTTTTTTAGTCACCCTGAACAAGAAACAAACATTCTCGAAGCTTAAACCCGAAGCCCTACACTTTAACCTCTAAACCCCAAACCCTGAAGCCTTAACGTCTCCGAAACCCAAGAAAATCCTTAGCTCCAAGCCCTCCCCGGCTGCAGAATCTTGAAGCCACTAAGCCTACCTTAATCTCTCCAAACCTATTGTAACCCCTCATAGCCTACCTTTGTAATTTCATAAGGGTAACGAGCCCTGAAAAACGTAGGGTTTACAGGGTCCAGGTAGGGTTCAGGGTCAAAGCCCTTAGAAGATGGGTTTGGAGTTGAGGGTTTGGATTTTTGTCTCCGATACTCCGAACCTCTCTTGTCCAGCATCCTGAGGGAACTAAAGGTTAACCTTTGAGAATATCTCGGGGTTTACAGTAACCACAGATAGGTTGAAGGTTGCCCTAAACCCTAAACCCTACATCGTAAATCGTACCTACTCTGCTACTAAGCAACTTCTTCTTCCAAGGTGCAGAGAGAAGGAGTTGGTCCATCGCTGGGACGATCCAGACTCCTTCCAGCTGGGTATTTCAAGGGCTCCATATAGGGAGCTGAATCCTTAGAACTAGGTCCTTTGAGTTGAGATTTTAGAGGTTCCACAACTGTCCTCTCATGTTACATAATAAGTAGAATGGGTATGATGGTGTACTTAAGTGTGCAAGAGAACCCTAGAGACTAGCATTGGTTCCGACCCCCGGCAGTATGGTTCGATTCGGGGCGTCGATGCTTCTGGGTTTCTTGGATCTAGGCTCCGGGATTCTGGTTTTCGGGCTTCGGGTGCGAGGTTCAAACCTTAGGGCTCATGGTTCGAGGTGAATCTTGCTGATATAGGGGGCCTTAACAATCGGAACAGGGTTTCATTCTGGGCTTCTTTATAGTATAATTTTTCTTTAGGAGCCCCCCCCCAAAAAATAAAACACAGTATTGATAATTATTCAGGCGCCTATATGAAAGAACTAAGTTGACCCAACGAGGAAGGGGCTACCAAGCCCACAGAGCGGTGCTTCTAGCAAGACCCACCGTTCTTACCAGACTGTTCCCCAAGTATTGCGCAGTGAGTTTGGGGTTTGTGGTTTGCGACCCCAAAGGGTCCTACGGGTTTAGGGTTTAGGGTTTAGGATGTACCGTTACGGGTGATAATTACTTCCCTGACTCACAATAGTAATTCCTAATATAGAAACGCTCCATTCTACCATATAGGACTGTCATGGGGGATACTTCCCTACATGACATTAGCAATTCCTGATATTGAAACCCTCCATTCTACCATCTAGGTACTTCGGCCCCTAAGCCCTAAACCCTAAACCCTAAACCCTAAACCCTTGACCCTAAACCCTAAACCCTAGACCCTAAACCCTAAACCCTAAACCCTAGACCCTAAACCCTTTGGGGACCTCGATCCTGAATTCGCACCCCTCAGCCCGCTTTAGGGCTGCTGTCGTTCCGAAATGCCAGGATAACAGTTTAGGGTTTAGGGTTTAGGGTTTAGGGTTTAGGGTTTAGGGTTTAGAGCTTAGAACCCTGAAACCCTCATACCCTGAAGCCCTGAACACCAAAACCGTCCTTGAATTTGATGATCTCCTTGCTCTCGGTTTCTTGCGAGCGCGCAGGGTCGTTCTCGGATGTCTCTTCGACCTTGCTGTGGGCTTCCGCTGCAAATCCCCGGACTTCTCGCATAAGGGTTTAGGGTTTGTCTAGGCTTCGGGTTTCGGGTTCAGGGTTATGGGTTTTAGGGGTTACATCATGGTACTATATGATATTAGAATTTTCCACATAATCCGTCACCCAGAGAATAAAACACGAAATCAAGTTCATAGACCAGAAGTCCTCCGCAAATTTGCTCATGGTTAAAGGAAACTACAGGTGGGGAGTTCAGCGTATATAGCTTCTATAAGGCTTCTATAAGGTATATAGACCTTCTATAAGGCTCCTAGAACGGTAACTACCCACCTGATGTCCTAGACATGGGTTCAGGATTTGCAGTTCAGACTCTGGGGGTTCGGAGTTCAGGGAACTGTCCGGGATCCATGTGCGTAGGGTTTGGGGCTTGTAGGATTTAGGGTTTAGGGTTTAAGGCTGAGTTTAGATTGAGCCACGGGCACAATGGAGACTGCAATCAAGTCAGAGATCTCGCATGCGGAGAGGAGAGCCTTGATAACCCCATCCTTGTCGCCCTTCTTCTGGTTAACCTTTGTGGGTGGCGGTTTTACGCGCAACCACTCCTCGACGATTGCGTCACCGGAGCGCCTTTTCAATTCGCGGACCACCGCTTGATGCAGCGGCTGCTGTCACAGTTGGTCTGCATGCCATCCCGGTACATTGCCATCCTCCTCTATCCTCCTCTTTTGTCTCAATCGGGCGACACTCGAGTTGGATAAGACTGGGGCTACATGGTAAGTTAAGGGTTTAGGGTTGCAGGCTTAATGCTTACATAGGGTTTAAGGGCTTCAGCCTATGCGTGTCGGGAATAGGAAGTTAAGCAAATAGACACATGAAACTTCATCCAACCCTCAACTCCAGACAGACAGACTGGGATCACAGCACTGAGGCACCTGCATTTACGAGCTGCTCCTCATCGCTCTGTGCATCAGCATCGCACTCCTGTTGAATTTCGGGCGACCAGCCACCTACAATCAGCTAATTTTAACTTACTTCCAGTTTGGGGCCGGCGCCCTCATCCCACCTAAGCCCTAAATCCTACACCGGAAGCACTAAGCCAAGCTAACAGAGGCTTCAGGGTTTAGGGTTTAGGGCTTAGGGTTTAGGGTTTAGGGTTTAGGGCTTAGGGTTTAGGGTTGAAGGCTCAGGGTTTAGGATTTAGGGTTCAGGATTTAGGGGACTAAACCATATAACAAAACCCTGCATCGGAAACTCCGAACTCAACCCTGAAGAACGGCCACAAGGCCTACTTGTAGGTTCATGGGACTTAATAAGTACAGTTCTAAGTGCCCTTACCTGGGATTATAAGTAGTTCTAAGTATAGTTGCCTTATTTATAACCCTAGTTACTACGTCCCATGCCATCTTCGAATGCCTTGAGCCAACACCCAAGAAAGGGTTTGGGGTTTAGGGCTTCTGGTTTGGGTTTAGGGTGAACCAACACACAAAAGTCCAACCAACCAACCAACCAACCAACCCACCCACCCACCAACCAACCCACCAAAGCCAACCAACCAACCACAACCATCCAAGCCACCCACCCACCAACCAACCAAACAATTCACCACTCTGCGCGTGAAGCCTCAAAACCTGAGCCCAGTACCAACACAGGAACTAAAATGGAGACTATAGGTAGGGGAGGATTCAAAAACGTTTGTTTGACTACCCTCTGCCTGTTCTCCCGCATTGGGCAGACCAGCTACTGCTAAAGGGAGTTTGAGTATTGAGGGTTTAGGATTCAGCCAGTTGTGGGTTTAGGGATTAGCGTTTGAGGCATTTAAGGTTTAGCGACCTCGGGGTTCAGGAGCCACCCAGGCGGTCATGATACTCCCCACGTTGGGTCCTTCATACCCTGAACATTTCGACACTCCAGGTTAGGTGCTTCGGGACTCGGTCTTTCTACCAGGATCCATGAAGGGGGTAGGATTTTGGGCTCAGGGCTTCAGATCGGAAAGCGGCTCCGGAGCCTCCAAGACATCTTGCTGAGGCTCAGGCGCCTCGAGTGGGTCCCTAACTTCTCCTGATATGGGAGTTTCCGAAAATAGGGGACCCTAATATAGTACCCTAAATAGTAGGACCCTTATTATAAGGACCCCAAAATAAGGTACCCTAATTTTTGGAAACTCCCATATCACATGCAAGGCAGCTTCAAGCGATCGGACCCCAGATGTCCAGCGCCCCGCCCTCGTAGCATCAGGTGCAAACATCCCCTCGCAGATCGCGAGGAACAAACCCTGAAGATAGTGCAACACCCAGGCCAAGGTGTCACGAGAATACTTAATATCATAGCCCGCAGCCGCTTGGAGATGATCGGCAGCAGCGGACTTGGCCATCCATCACAGCTACGTCGCCTTGCAGCTGTGGGTAGCGATGTCATCCCAATCGACATCATCGACGTCGTCAGGGCAACACTCCTTTAGGATCCCACGCATTCACAAAGCGCCCGTGAGCTTTGTAAATGAGTTTAACTCCATGGCAAAACCTTCCACAAGCCCTGTGTAAGCATCAGCTCACACACAGCAATTAAGCCAACCCAACCCATAGCCGTAGCACCCTCAACAGTGCGCTTCTCCACCCTGCCGAATGGGGGGCGTTCATGAGTAGAACAGGTTTGGGAGATATTACAGCGTTGTGTATAGCGCAACTGTGAGGGTAGCCTGTTGCTAAGTATTGCATTGTCTGATCTGTGTATTGCCTGAGAAAAGGCAAGCCCCAATTTAAACAACGATCATCTACACAGTGATATACCCCTAAACACTCAGCCCAAAGACACTGTCATCAATGGCTAGCAACACCGTGTTGAGAAACTGTAAACACTATACACCCTAAACCACAAAATCAAAACCTCCAAAGCGCCCTTATAGATCCCAGCAAGGAACGCGTAAAGCAATCCCCTTGAAGAAACCCCTACAGGAACCCTTAAAGAAACCCTTACAGGAAACCTTAACAGAACCCATCAAGGAACACTCAAAGGAACTTAAAAGAGCCCTTAGACAAACCCCTTAGAGAAACCCTTAAAAGAGCCCTTGAACAAACTGTTACAGGAACACTTGAAGACAGCCTCAAAGGAGCCCTTAAAGGAACTCTTGAAGCAAGCCTTAAAGCAAACCTTAACGAAGCCCTCCGTTGAAGAAACCCTTAAAGGAACCCTTAAAGACACCCTTAACGGAGCCCTCAATTGAAGAAACCCTTAAAGGAACTCTTAAAGACACCCTGAACGGAGCCCTCAATTAAAGAAACCCTTATTAGGAACCCTTAAAGACACCCTTAACGGAGCCCTCAATTAAAGAAACCCTTAAAGGAACTCTTAAAGACACCCTGAACGGAGCCCTCAATTAAAGAAACCCTTATTAGGAACCCTTAAAGACACCCTTAACGGAGCCCTCAATTGAAGAAACCCTTAAAGGAACTCTTAAAGACACCCTGAACGGAGCCCTCAATTAAAGAAACCCTTATTAGGAACCCTTAAAGACACCCTGAACGGAGCCCTCAATTAAAGAAACCCTTATTAGGAACCCTTAAAGACACCCT